>NIUQ01000617.1:0-45363 GCA_002796945.1 Plectus sambesii | reverse complement strand
GAACAGCGTGGTTAATTGGAGAAGGGTATCATCATCTCGCCCGGTTCATCGTCGTCGTCGTCACTTTTGCCGCTGAAATAGTGATACACTTTGCAATGCACTTGATCATATACCGGTTTTGCATCGTAATTTGTAACTTTGGCATTCAATTTCGTCAAATGCGTTTCAATTGAATAAAAGATTCACGAATTTTTGAGCAAGAGCTACGAATTAAGACGCACGATAATGTGTAAAGGTACTATCGGCCTCTCCTTTATGAGATGTACAAGTGTCATATGCTAGATCGTGATGCTTGTATGGAAATCGGGATTGTGCATAATTTTGGAAATATTCGGTTAGCAACTTATGCATGTCGCTCCTTGGAGTACAGAATATTTAAAAAGCGGACAAATATCAGAATTCACTCAGTTGCTTTCAATTAAGATTTCTCAATAACTAGCAGACAGATTCAAATGAAATTTTGCACACTTATAGCCCAACTGCTTCGGTACAAAATGAGCGCTTGCTCATCATCATATGCTGAGATAATTGATTACAAAGCGAAATCTGTCTGCATGTTTGAGTACTTCCGCTTTCCGCTTTGTAATTAATTATCTCAATGTAGGATGATTGATCTACCACAGCAACCATCCATTTTGTAGTCATGCCTCTCCTCTATGCACGTAGTTTCGTCCTAATCTGTCGGCTATTTACGGAGAGATTTGAACTGAGAGTAAACAAACGCATTAGGATATTTCCCGTCAGTTTATATGCAAAATCTCGCATTCCTATAAAGTAACATAAAGCGACGAGAGATGAAACAATTTTTAAAATACAAAAGGGAATCTAGGTTAAATATTGCTCTGTCAAAGGAAAAAAGCATTCGAATTAGTTGCGTTTTTGCAGATTTATAAGATAGCAAACTTGTAACCTGAATTTTGAAATATCCTGTATTTCAAGGTAAGATACTCATAAGTTGCCTACCTAATTATATACCACGATACGCGCCTTAACATATTTGAATTAAGAATAAATTATTACGGGGAAAAGTTTAACCATATTGCGCATGGTTTGAACTGCAACAGCTCATATTATTCAGTCTCAGGTAAAGCTCGAATGATAGAATAAAGAGAGCGAAATCGGGCATGGTTGGAGAGTTATCATCGTAGATTAGACCTAGTGAAAGAATTTTTCATTTGCGCAGCGGGCATCGTTGTTTCCTAATTAAAATCATTTACAATCCTGATTTGCATTTGAATGTCTCGGCCTAAGCATGCAAGCTGACACGCCTCAAAAAATGCGGAAGATATTCGCGGACACTATTCAACCACAACCGAGAAACACTCCTAAGAATCTCTGCTACAACTGCAACGGCAGGAGCATCTAACGGTAACAGATTTGCCCAACGCCACCCACTGCGATTGTTCAAGATATCTCCATCGCACACACCGCGCAATCACAAAATGATCCAGAACATTACGTTTCGAAAAAGGCGGCCACGTCGATAGAACCGGAATTGACTTCGAAATTCGGCAGTGCATTTGATGACAGACGGCTGCAAAAAGAGAGGAATGAACTTGAATAGAGTCAAAGATGGTATAAGATATCCAACATGCTTCGAAAACTTTTAGATTTGCAGCGCAAGAGTGAAAGGATTAGCGATGCGTATTTGGTAATCATATGATATGCTGCTTAATTATGGTACTTCAATTATGACAATATAAACAATTATAATTTATAGCCAGTTTAGCATACATAACTGAAAACAGTATAGGGTACTCCTTTGAGCAAAAAGGTAAAAGGAGTTCCGTTAAACATACCATTTCCACTTTAATAAGGAAACTATCCAAATCAAAAAGGACATTTTAAAAGTCAAACTAATACGGAAAATGTTTTTTGATTTAAAAAATGTCCGAATGGGTTTGAAAAATGTCCTTATTAAAGTGGAAATGATATAATAAAAAACATACCGAGCTCGAGCGTGTGTCAACACGTGCGACTTGAGGTTTGTACTCTGAGCGAAGCGCTTGTCGCAATTCTCGAACGGACAGACATACGGCTTATCACCTGCAAAGAGTAAAATGTGCGATCACAACGACTAAAACAAAGAAAAATTAACGTACCTGTATGAATTCGAACGTGAGTCCTGAGATTAAAATCGAGTGAAAACCGCTTTCCACAACCCTCAAAGGTGCACTGAAAACATCAACAGTTAGTTACGTGGCATGTATTACATTTAGAAACCAAACTACAAACTACGCACCTGAAAAGGCTTTTCGCCAGTATGCACCAATTGATGTCTCTTTAATTTTGACTTTTCGACGAACGCTTTTCCACATTCAGCGCAAACGTGCACTCTTGGTCCGTGAGTATGCAAGTGCTTTCTCATCGCCGCATTGTCCCGGAACATTTTATTGCAACCCTGCAAATCAAAGGTTTCATATGCAGTGTTGTCCTTAAAGCAACTTCATAAAGTAGCAACATTCAAAAGATCGAGCTCAGGTAAGGCATAGAGTTCCTATCAGCGGATGCAAGCACCCTCCTAAGGTGTCCTAAGTTTACATCATAGCTCAACAATTCATAGTCACCAGAGACTATTGTGCACTTGTTGAAACACAGAGGCGACGGGTTAGTGAACATACCTTATGTGGACAGGCGACGGTTTTCATTGTTTCACCAGGACCTTTCTTTGGTCGGATTCTGAAGGAAAAGCCGTTCAATGAGAGTATAAAAGAGAGAGATGAAAAACAAACTTTGAAAACTGAGCCAGTTGCGTCCGGTCGGTTAAGTCGAATGTCCCCACAGTGGAGGAGGCGAATCTTTTTACCTTAAAAGGATATATTTTACTTAACATTCTTGCTTTCAACGTAAAACTGCATCCTTTTTTCGTTTAATACCTTGGAAAAGACAGATATATCTAATCTCGAGTAATGAGTAGTTATTATATAAAAATGTCACGAATTTGTTAACCAAAACTGAGTATAAATTGCGACAATTTTCCTAACAAACTGCGGAGCAATTGCATAAAATATGGGTCTGTAGCGCAATAATTTTCAAGTTCAGTAATTCATAACAACACTCAGCGCTACGCTTCAAAAAGAGCTTGCATATTGCCAAACTTGCATGGTCTTTCCTCAAAATTCGTCATCTTAGTATTCATTCATTGCTCCTGCATTCAATTAGATCGTTAGTTTGAATAATTTGAATGCAGGAGTAACAATTTACAATAAAAGACCCTATATGAACAACTTAGAATTCAGTTATGTTACCAGAACACAGCAGATCACTTACATGTGGCGCTGAGGGGTGATGCGAATGGGCATTCGGGGGAGCGAGATGAGATCGGTGACCGGAAACGCGGCCAGATATGATGGTGGAAGCCAAGGTGGGATCGTTGTTGGTGTGTTGGAGATGGACACGACCGCTGGCTGTGGTTTCAGCCTGTTGAGTCTCTTCAACACCGACAAGTCGGAGTCCCTTAGGGAGGCCCATGGAGTGGATGACATCATCCGCCGACGTCATCGGACCGAGCGCGGCGTCGTCCAAGTCGTCGTCGTCATCTCCATCGTCGCCTTCCCCGCCGCTATCCACGTCCGAGGAAACGCCGTCCGGCAGCGGCGACGAAAATCCTGAAATCAATACATATAGTCGTCATTTTTCGATCAGTAACAAGAAACTGAGCCATGAATCGGAGGTGGCAAAAGTGAGCTCGGTTTATGGTGTTTGAACATCATTTCGGTTAGAGCAATAACTGTTCATTTTACGGTCATTTCTAGGCTACTTCCGGCTTTCTGACCAATCAGCGCGCTCGCTATTCCGCAACTACACAATTATTTAAATGCAATATATCTATTAAATTAGCCCGCAAAGGTACATAATTTAATCATATATGCAAGTCTCCACAATCTTGTCATTGCACTAATTAACATACTATTATAAACTACAGACGCTAAATAAAAGATAAGTATAGCAGTAATGGCAGATTTATTCGTATTTGTGCATTTTCTGAAAAATGCAGTAAAAATCTTCAAAATACCGCGAAAACTATGCCGAAAATTACTCGTTCAGCGGTTGCAACGCGATCCTTCCGCTCTGATGACCAGAGAGAAGTAGAACTCGATGCGAGAAAGAGTAATGTCTAGTTTCAAAAGACGCTCGCTTTTAATTTCCTGTTCAGGAAAAGCGTTGTAACGGCGATGGAATTAGCTCAATAGAATTTCATTTTTAGCTCATTTTCAAGACCCCGAATAAGCATTGAAAATATAGAAGAACCCAGCATGTACAAACATTCCTTAGCTCCGTTGTCCTATTCTCTGCAAGCTAAACGAGTCGGAGTGCAAGCAAAAACTGGTCGAGTGCATCTTTCGAACGAATGTCGAGGTGGCGCGCTTATCAAGATTTCATTGAGCAAGATCAGTATATCGAATAAAAGGGCGCGATGCAAGGAGAATATAATTTAATACTTCCGGGCGATGAGAATCCTGACTTGAAAAAGCGACGCGATTCTCACTAAGTTGGCAGTTTGCCGGTTGTCAACACTGCTCCAGTATTACACAATGCGCGGACGATAATATCGTCATTATTCCTTCGCCAGAAATAATAAATCAAATTTTGGTCTAGCAACGGTAATAATTCACGCAGGATGTTCAAATAACGTTATTGCAAAGCGAAAAATTCTGAGCGAGAATATCTACAAGTATTCCTTTTCTGTACTTTTCGCATGATTTGACATTTCCCGCTAAATAAGCTAGAATAGTAGAATGTCACTTTTTTCTTTTAATTGCATATTTGTTTCCATCGAACAGAGTCAGTCTAAAGGAAAAAAACTGCTCTCCAACGATACGTGGACGGAGTTACTCTACCATAAAACTGGTGTTCCCTTACTCAACTTGTTACTAACTCGCAAATCGCGAAAAAATAAAGCGCAAGCAGTAAACGGCGCGAAAAAGTGAGAGCAACTGACCGCTAGTCGCCCAGACGCTGGTGGCGTATTCTCCATCAACAGTACGAATATGCACTTGTTTCTGGTCCCACTTGCGACCGCCTGACTGTCGAAGGGCGCCACCATTAGTCTTCTTCGGGCTGCGACGTTTGCCAAAGTCAAAAGAATCATCATGGTCTTCAACAGCGGCGGAATCGGCCAGGGACGGTTCAGACTTGACGGCTGCCACGACGACGCGCTGGCGATTGGGAGGGGAGAGAATAACTGACTTTCGCGCTCCTTTTCGTCTGCCAGAAGCGAATCGTTGCGTGGGGCGTCGAATGGGACTAGGTCTTAACCCGCACATCCCATCCGAATCAGAGTCCAACGAAGAATTTCCCGACGCTACCACTTCCTCACTAGTTCCCAGCATCAAGTCTGAGGAGGAAATTGGTGGTGATGAAAATGTCAGCGTTGTCGAGCAGAAGTCGTCCACGAATGTGGACGACACCAGAATCTCATCTTCGATCAATAGTCCCGATGATGACGACATATTGCTGCTGGAAAAAGAATTTCTAGTTTCAGAGGAGAAGAACGCGGGTGTACTTGTTTCTTTGCAGCGCGCACTATTTAGGACTCGTTAGAGGCGGAGTGATTCGATTACGCCGGAAATAACGTGCACCTTCAAGGCACTATTTGTAGGTATACATTTTCTGGAATATTATTTTTGTACTTCTATATTAAGAATCGTCGAAAATTACGAAATTTGAACGAACCTCAGCGATTCTAGTCAACCCTATGTTTTTAATGCTCAGGATGACGCTGATGCAAGCTCAAGTGAGAAAAAGAGAGTTTTAGAGTTTAAGAATAATTGCATAGTTGCAACAACAGTTTCCAAAGTGTTCGAAAGGAATATGAGAGGGTACGATTATAGAAGTACGAAAGATAATGTTCTCACCAGATAGGCCCGTCGTAATATCAAATATGGCAATCGCTCTCCACTTCCAAGCTCTTTCGCTTGCAAAATTTAATTCTCTTTACGTTGTTCGTCTACCCAATGCTTCGATATGAATTTGATAGCCTTCAACGAGAAGAACAAGCATCGCAATTCACATCCCCAATCTGAAATAATTAATATTAATCAGACGACTTTGAACAGTGAGCTTCTAGTGATTGGCTCGCAAGACGCCATTTCACGCGACACGTTGAGCCTATTTCATTTCAAAAACTTCAAAATTTCAACATATTTGAAGTACTGACGAAGGCATGTTGTGGAAAAACAACGGGCTAAGCTGTAATAATCAGTTGAAGCAGACAATAAAGAATCAAAGTTGAAGAAGCACTTTATTCGGCGACCGTAGCCGAGCTAACGCATATCCTTTCACAAAGCGTTATTTTGAAATGGGTTTTCCTGACAATGTTGAAGTAACCTGCGACATCGTTGCGGGACTCGAAATGTTCATTATTCTTTCTACGGGCCAATATTGGTCTGAGTTGCGTTCAGAGTGGCAGTAATTTTTACGCGCTAGGGAAAGTAAATAGGAAAAACAGGTTGCGCACGGCTGATCCTACCATCTTACACCTCTCAAGCAGCTACCACCCGCTCTTGTGTACTGAGCCTAACCAAAGCAATATGGTCAAATAACTAGATTCTACCTATTGGTTCTGTGACCCGAATTTTCACAATCGTTCCTTACTCGCAGTTCTAATACCTCAGACATTTGATTTCGACTCTGCGAGATCACATGAATATAATCTGGACATTAAAGAAGCACGTGACAGCGAAGACTGCAGACGCTTCGAGTGTTGTGCCTAATCCTGAAATTTGTGCTAAACGAGCAACTTCCAGATCAACTTTGTTTCCTTCTCGCTGAAAAAGAGTAAAACGGATTGTCGGTATTACTTGAAGCAATAGCACTATAGCGCGGTGATTGATGTTTTTCCTGTTAATTCAGTTCTCTGATCAATCACTATGCTAGTGGTTCAGCGCATTTCCAACTGTAATCATTTTACGGAATGCGACTCCTGGGGCCAATTTCATAAAACGAGTGTAAGTGTCAAGTACAGAGATGTAATTATATTTCCGCACTACCATCGCTCATTAGTTCACACAAAATGTGATGATAATGCAGAACTGTTTATGGAAATACAAAAATATGGTAGCATTTTCGCATTTCATACTTCAGTTTAATGAAATTAACTCCTAATTGTCGAAAAAACTTTGACACCTAATATTCGATAGCAGTTCCACGCACTGGTCGAGGGGTGATGGTATACTGCACTGGATTACAGTGAAACATTTGGCAACTACCGCAACAGTGGCCAATGAATTATTTGTTGAAGCCTAGGATAACTTAATGAAACAGGTCTCAGTAAAGGGAAGAAAGTCGTGGCACTTCAGCTCATATCTCCGCTATTGTCAATCAGCGTTTTTGTATGCAACATTTGTATGATATAGTGAGTTAAATTCTAGTCCATCTTTTGCTGTATACCAGTTAAAGGACTGCAGTCGATATTGCTTCGTGACGTAGAACATGCCGATGGAATACCGCAAAACACAAAACACAAAAGTTCTGTTCAGTACGTAACATTACAAGATCCAGTCATCTACGGCGCTATTTGGTGCAAAACTGAAATGATAACAAGTCGACAAATGGAGATGCTTAGGCTGTAGAGTAATTTTCAACCGTAAAAATGTACTTGAAGATGTACTTCTTTACATATGCATTAGTTTTGGTTGATGCTCGTTTTGCTCAAACAAATAATCTATCAAACTATTAAAAGCAATTATTGAGTTGCGCATGTTAGGCTTCTCATGGTAAGACCAAAACTCAGACTCTTCACGACGGCGGATTAGAGTTAATGTAAATGTGTTCATGCGATAAAGTCACTTTACGCTCCACCGTTTATCAAAAACACATCAAGTGACGATTATGCGTTCTTTGTAAATTAATAGAGCGTAAAGCAAATTTTCCACCTTTCACGTTAATCCTAATCTGCACTTGACTGATAGGATAATTACGACAATACAGTAGCACCGAAAACTACTTCCCTCTCCCATGCATTCAGCCCCTTGCTGTCGCGGGTTGCATTGGAGAATGCGTAGTGTTTAGATTCGCACAGCGGCCGTCATTACGCCCCACCATAAGTGTCAGCAAACATAAAGACAATAAAGCCATAAATCGGACGATTCCTTTCCACCGGTGAATGCGATGGTGGCCGGAGAAACGGGGGACCCGTCAGCGCTGCTATTGTGCGGTCATTTGCGGGCAGCGGGTGCCATTGACGCCGTCATTAGCGGCATTAGTCCGTCGTCGACCTCGGCTCGACTCCCCGGCATTTCCGTGCGGGCGCGCGCTCCACCCCAAACATTTCTTCCGCCCCAGATGCATGCCTCTCTTGTGTTCTGGGCCATTCGACGGCGACGACGAATTAGCGCGTCTTTCGGACGCGTCGGCGCATGCCACCGTTTGTCCGCCGATCTGCGCCGTATTGTCCGCCGTTCGGCGCGACAATGCGCGACGACAGACGCAGGAAGCATCGAGAGACACTCCACGATCGTCGGCACGAGCCGAACCGGCCGATCCGAGGCCATTTGGACCATCCGTTGCCGGTCGACCGGCGTCGCAACCGGCCGTCATTGTGCGTCAAGTAGTCCATCGACGCCTTCCACGATACCGTAATGGCGCGATCACGCACATAACAGGTGTCGTCCGCACAATCTCGTCGGCATTTGGCTAAACGGATTAGCGGCTTCGCTGGTCCGATCTCCCGTTGGGGTCGCACAGTAGCGCAATCGTCTCGTCCTATGAGACACAGTCGGCGAGAAAAGACTGGCCGCGTCTTTTGAGGTAATCGTGGGAATGGACAACGCTGGACAATCGTGTCGGCGAGCGCGTCCATGTTTGTGTCAAGTGGTATGTTCGGACGGCCGGACAGTGGATGGACAAACCATCGTCGGCTCGTTGCCGTCGCCGCTGCCGTCGTCGCGGCTCCATTCCACCGACCCGACCGCCGACCCAATACGATCAGTGCCCGCTATCGCTGTCTCTCCGCAGCTGCCGGCGCACTCGAAGCGATCGGCAGCTGCAATCGACCCGGAACAAACGATGCACCACCGGCCGATGATCCCATTGAGAGTCTTTGACTCTGAGCACAGCGATCGTTTGGCCTTCCGCGCAGTTGCAGCTGTTTTCTGCCGCCGCTGCCGCCGACGACGACATGGACTATTGGACGGAGAAGGGCCCTGTTCGGTGGGGGGAAGCGCGACGACGGCCGTCTGGAGGCAGGAGAGTCCTTTGCTTTGTGCGCTGGATGGGGTACTGGCGCTAATAAAATGCGCTCGCGGACACGGACTCTGGTTTGTCAGCTTCGATCGGCCGCCCACAAAGGCGGTTCGTTACCAAGCGCTCGGTCGCGTCCGGAAGGCCTTAACGCAATTAGATGCGCCGGCTAGACCGCAGCACTAACCGCGTTCGCATCGGACGCCTTGTTAGCGACTGTTTGTCGACGGTTTGTTCGCGGCGATCGGCTAATCACCGACGAGCCGATCGATTGGACCGCCGACTGCCGATGGCTCTCGTCGGCGGTGCGAGTCTCCCTCCAGCACGACTTCAGATGGGCAGTACGAGTGGCCGTCCCCGCAGACCATCAAAAATTGACCGTGTTTGCGTCGACAGGCACACATACAGCGCATGAATTAGCGGCTAACGCGGCGACGACGACGAACGGGGCGAAATCAATCGTAGTTGGGCGATTGTCGGCCACTTGAGGCGGCCGATTATTGCCTGCACGGTGGCGACCACTCGAAACTCAATTAACGCCGCCGCGTGTCATTAGCCGGCACGCCGACTGCTCTCCAGCCGAGCAAGGGTACTGTAGTGGCCATCTGCCAGCGTTGTACAGCTCTCGGTGCGGCGCACGCGGAAACTCCTCAGCCCGCCTCACCCCCGTACAGAAGCGTTGTTGACGGGCTTGAGGGCGTTCCACACGCTCGCCGAGCGCCGAATAACTGTTGACAAGTTGTGCGCAATGCCCATCGCCGTCTTTGATCGTCCCCGAGCGCTCAAAAGGCCGCGAGGACGGAACCATCGCTGTTCCAGCGGTCGAGTGGACGAGTGTCCAAATACGGCAACAACCCCGCACATCGTTCTCCCTCCCACCCTGCCTCTCCCTCTCTCTCCCTCATCCCCCCTATGGCGCACTCGCTCGCAGAGTTCGTCGGCTCGATGCGAACCGACGACGATTTCGACCGCGATTTGCGCCTCGCGCGCTCGCATGCAGGCGTCAGCCCCTGCTTGACTTTTCGAGATTACGTGCTCGAGGGCGACAGGCGTACACTCTCGACGCGCTGCCGAGGTGTGAGACCGAAGTGCCCCCTCGCTGCTCGTCAACTGAGTCAGAAAGCGGCGAACCGGCCGCTGCCCGGCGACCAGCGGCCTCTTTGATCCAGCGGCCGGGAGCGACCGTGGAAAAGTACACTACGCGGGCCGGGGCGTTTGTTTTTACAGTAAACTTTGCACAAAACTGCCCAGCAAATAGCGCAGTGCGCGAGAGCGGTCAGTCGGGACAAATGACCGGTGGAGCGGACCATTTGCTCGACGACGCCGAGGTCGTGTAAGGCGAGACGTCGATGATGCGCCCAAGGGCCGCTGGACGCCAGTGTGTACGAGTCGGTGAGCGCTCTCGATGTCGCTTACCAAGTGGGACGAACACTGACCGATCGCGCGATGGCGACTCGGTAGTAGTAGTTACCGTACGCCATAGTGCGGGGTGGGGTGTCAGTGGGACAGATGCGCCGCAATCGGCGAGCCGAAGAGCGGTTAACACGCGCGATGACACGGCCATTAAGGCGGCGAAACGGAGCGTACAATAGCCGATTAGGGTCGGCGGGGCGCGACAAAAGGGCGGTGCGCGATCGACGGCCGCACAAGACGATGCCGACGGCAGACCGAGAGGAGCCACACCACCCGTGAGACCGCGCCACCCCGCGATCCGCCGATTAGCGCCGTCGGGGGGTCCGCGGTCGGCGATGACGCCGTGTCACAGGTGAGCGATGAAGAAAGGCGTCAATGGCGACTCTATGGCCGCGATTGTTTCCCCTCATTTGCAGGTGTCGCGCGGGGTCGGGCGTAGAACGGGCGCGAGGTGCGTGCGACCACGCCAAGGTGTCTACGGAGTGAAACAGCCGCGTCCTCCCCCTCCTCCTCGCTTGCGCATTCCGACATCCCATTGTTCGCGCCTTGTTCGTCTCTCCCTCCCTGCTCAATACACCCGCGTGCGCGTGTGCGTCCGGCGCCTCCGAATAGGCCCGCTGGTGATGGTGGTGGTGGTGGTGGTGAATCGTGCGAGTAGTAGTACGTATAGACGACCAATTTAATATGAGAAGAAAACGGGCGAGCACGAACAAAAGTGATCACAAGCAGCCTTAGGGCGAATATATACGATGGCGACACAACAAACGATACAGCAGCCAGGAAGAAAGGGAGAGCGGCGGTGAGTGGGGAAGAACAAATGCGCATATACAATGTGGCTACATGGACCGAATCTGTTCGGCAAATAGACCTTCTAGCGATATACACGGCGACTCATGGAAGATGAGCCGGCGAATACACACGCACGCACGCACGCACAGCAGTGTACAACAACTACCATTAGGGTCGAGATCGACACAGCAATCATCGCATTCGTTCGAGCAACTCTGCGCAGTAATACTGAATCGAAACACAGACAGAGAGAGAGAGAGCGAGAAACACAATTGTTGTGTACCAGCGACAACGACAGGCGAACAGAGAGAATGAGAGGAAAAAAAGCTCATTGGGGTGTCGGTTACGACCGATATAATATTGCGCGACTGTGACATGGTCGGCAACGGCGACGACGGCGGCGACGCGATCACCATGGCTGACGCATAGCGGCATAGTAGGGTTGACCGGAGTTGGCGCTCATGCCGTAGCCGTTGAATTGAGGGAACGAGTTGAACGCCGCTTGCGGGTGTCCGAAGAGCGAGGGCTGTCCGACGGACTGGGCCATGCTCGCCGCCGGTTGAACGTAGAACTGCTGGTTGGCCTTGATGTCGGGCAGAGGTGACATCGTTCGCAGGCCGAGAGCGCTAGCCACGGGCACGACGGCTGGCTGAGTGTCGGGCGTCGAGTCGGGCGTGCCGAGCGGGCTGTGGTCGCCGCACGGCTTGCCATCCTTCACCAAAACGGAGACGGCCATCTTGCGAGGCGACTGCTCCAACTGCGCGCTCGACTGTCCCAGTCCAACGCCGACGCTCTGCTGCGGACTCGGCGACGGCGACCGCGAGGAATCGTCCTTCGAGGCGTCGGACGGTCGTCCATCTTGCATAGCCTTCTCTTTCGCTTGGCGCTTGCACTTGTAGCGATGATTTTGGAACCATATTTTGACCTGAAGAAGCGAGGTTATATATAAATAGAAGAGAGAGAGAGGCGAAGCTAACTAGCGGCGGTCAAAGAGAGTGAGACACTACGAACCTGTGTCGGGCTGAGCTGAATCATCTGCGCGAGTTGCTCTCGTTCAGGCGCAGACAAGTACTTCTGGAGCTTGAAGCGGCGCTCGAGTTCGTACACTTGATGCTGCGTGAACAGCACGCGGCGCTTGCGACGCTGCGCCATCGGAAACTGCATCCCGGCAGCGGCCGCTTTGGCCGGATCCATGATGCCGCAGGCTCCCAATCCGACGCCCATCTGCATGCCTGGACCGCCGAATCGCGAAACTGAAACGGACGACCGTGTATGACTGCGTACTACTCCTGGGCGGGGGGGTTAATTCGGTCGGGACGGCCGGCTGCGAATAATCGTCAACAAAAGCGCGCATTGTGGCAAATGTGGCACGACCGGCCGAAGACGTATGAAAAGACGCGTCGGGTTCTGCCAACTGCGCGGCTAATTTCCCTCCCCAATCACAACACGATTCCGGTCCAGGTGTCCGTCTATCGGTCTCTGGTTGCTGTAGGTGGATGGGAGGCGAAGAATGGCCGACCAGCCAGCGAAACAACTAATCACACGCACATTCTCAGCGTTAGACTTACTTCCAAAACGAGGATCGCCACCGCTGTACCATCCGGCGGCCGAGGAGTTGCTGGCTGCCGCCGCCGCGGCATAGCTAAAGTCGGCGGCCGAAGGAGTTTGGTAGCCGTGTCCGCCGAAAGCGCTGGCGCAGTGGCTGGCGAAGTAGGGATTCGCGGCGGCCATCGAAGCTGCCGGCTGCCCGCCGCCGTTCATGCCCTGCGGCTGCGCCGACCGTCCGTAGCCAAAAGAGAGCGCCGCCGAGTTCTCCAGAGAGCTCATCGTTCGCTGCTTCTGCTGCGCTCGAGCTGAAAACTACTGACCGATGAGAGTGGCGAAAGTGGGCGCATCGCGGGCCGGCGCGCGGGGGGCCGAGATCAGCGCCATCACAGCTGTCAGCAAAATTGTGTCAAGTGGGCCAAATAATAACTCGCCCATTGAGGGGCCGTTCACTTCGCACATTCAGACGCCAATCACTCGGCTAATCACTGCTGGTGGTCGACGCAAACTTGTCAATCCGATTAATCATAGCATCAGCGCACTTGTAGACGCGATTAACCAGCGCGATTAATTGGTGACAGAGGGCGATTAGTGGACTAGAGAGGTGACATTTAGCCCGTCTCACCGTATTCGTCGAGAGGCGAGAGGATGTCGGTGACAGAGAAGCCGGTGTGAGTCGGCACGGCAGAGCCGGACGACGATACGGTGATGGAGAGTGGCGAGCGTTTGACGGTAGAGGAGGACGCTACAGAGGATGGCGCAGACGCAACCGTACCGGGCGTCGAATCGGAAATCATCTGGACTACTTCTCGCGGGGAGCCGGTCGCTCCGCCGTCGCTGCGTCCCGATTTGTTTGATCTCGAGCGCGCCGACAATGTTTGCACAAGTATGAGTCGGCGCATTGTGCCGAACCAAGGCGCCGCCCGGCTCCAGGTGCCCCTCGCGCGCCCATTGGCCGCGCGCAAAGGGGCGGAGCTTCGGCCGCCGCGACGCTCGAGTGCCTTCGAGCACGCGCGCTACGGTACTTCGATCTGAGAAGGACGCTTCGGCGTCCGTCCCAGCGGACGCCCAGCCGACAGCATGAACCGTCGCGCTACTCAGGCCACAAGAGATAGGCGTTGGAGAGCGTTTGACGGCTATACCTGGTGCTCGAGTCGCCCTCTGACACTCGCCTTCTCCCTATGAGCACCGCTTTATGCCCCGGCAGATGGCAATTGTGTTTCCTCTTTGACGCCCATCGCGTTCGCCTCTCGCGTTGTCAAGCGCTGTTCGTGCCCTTCGATAGTCACTCAAATGCTTCTGAGCTGTTTATCGCCTCTCCACAGTCATCTGCACAGTCATTGAATCGCAAAATGGNTTGTCAAGCGCTGTTCGTGCCCTTCGATAGTCACTCAAATGCTTCTGAGCTGTTTATCGCCTCTCCACAGTCATCTGCACAGTCATTGAATCGCAAAATGCTTGCATAACGATGCGCGAGAACGAATCCACAAATGATCGATCTCAAATCATGCACATTATTTCAGATCATAGCAAAGAAATGCACGTCTGCACTGTTTTATGTTCGATTTTGGCTAAAGTATGTGATATGAACTCGATCAAAGTCTATGTGACGCTGGCGAACGACCAAGAGGCAGCAAAATCGTCTCGTTAAATCACATTGTGTGCGAAAGATTCGTCAAAATGAGTAGCAGACGTTCCATAGTTCCTCGTACGCGAGCGATTTGTACAAGGTCGACGAAAATAAAGCAAGTTGACGCAGTATATAGCGCCGAAANCGTCAAAATGAGTAGCAGACGTTCCATAGTTCCTCGTACGCGAGCGATTTGTACAAGGTCGACGAAAATAAAGCAAGTTGACGCAGTATATAGCGCCGATAGTGGGGGAGAAAAGGAGTAGTGCGAAAAAGACGGATGTAGATGGGCGCAGTGGCGACAGGTACGGTGGAGGACGACGCTTCCGGGCTGCTCGCGGTGTATGCGCACAGGAGACGGCGAGTCCGCAGTCGCGGTCGAGTGTTTGCCAGCGCGGGGTCTAATTGGATTTCGGCGTGGAGCCGGCGGAGCGGGCGGCCGCTCTCATTGGCGTCGATCGCCGCGCGTTAATATAAACTTTTTGCGTCATTGGTGTGTACCTGCGTTCATTGTGCCCGCAGGCCACTCGAGGACTCGAGAGCTGAGCACACACTCTTCGCCGTCGCCAGCCCCAAATCCCCTCCCCGGGAAAAACACCATCCGTCTCGTCATGGCGCGGCGCAGATGGTCGCGGCGCCGGCCCGGCCACCAACTCTAGCCCCCCTCTCCTAATTACCGCGCATTGTTCTCCCGTCCAACTGCTGCCGACCACCCACACTAGCTCCCGTGCGCCAAACTGGCGACCGAATGACAACATAACAGCGCAGAAAAGTCGCTGATTGGCGTAACTCGAGCGCTATTCCACTTTTGTCCAGCAAACATAGACTGTTGTTTGTTAGGCGCAAGCGGCTGTTCTCGCGAGTGTTAAGTTCAACAACAACCCACAAAGCGCAGTTGAATCACACTTAAATATTAGCTGGCCTACACATGAAAGAAACGGTACTAGAAGAACTGGCAAGGGGATGGATGAGATTTTGTACAGGGAAACAAGTTGGGCAAAGAGTGATATTGTCAAACAATTATTATATACGGTTTTCAGATAACCATATTCTCAAAGTAGTACGCACGTCGTCGTCCCCATTTACAGTCAATCATCGGTAATAAACTCACACATTAGTGGTCATAGTGGCATAAAGATTTAAATGTCTCAACATAAAATTGATTTCTCGTCAAATAGTTGTGCCCATATCGGTGATACTTGAATATTCATGCAATATCTTTGCGGTCTGAAATATAGTTTTAAAAAATGTTGGTGAGAGGGACACTCTGCTTCAAAGAACCATTTTATTCGGTATAACGTCAGTGAGCAGTGATTATTTCTTCAAATATAGTAACACACAAAAGTGTACCTCTGGAAGCTATAGGTTGCGAAGGATCATAATATTAACACTCAGGGTGCGAATTTTACTTTGGAAGCTCAGTTTCGGATAAATAGAAGAGACACATGAAGTTGCTTCTGGAGGTTTACTGTTTCGCTAACTGACGTTTTGATTCGCAAATTATTGCGGTTTTCGTGTACAAAATACTGTTCCGAATAGCCCATAATATACACTGAGCGACTGAGAAACAACTAAGAACTCACAGGAGTAAGTTGACTGAGGGCAGTTTGTTTGTGGCCCAGACACCGAGCAACAAAACAAACAAAAAATTCGCCACCAGTCGACCATTTTTTGCAGGGATACGATCATTTAAACAATATGAACCCCCTCCCCCATCGCGGCCATTCCAGACGCGCCATGGTTTACTGACGGCTTTGATCATGTTTACACCTGAAAAAGCACGTGCTATTCGAATGCTTGGCATAATACTGCCTATTAGCGCATAAATGTATCTCTTTCATAATGAACGGTTTCTAACGATCTTTGCTCCTTGTTGGATTAGGCGTCAAAATGTCGAGACCGAAATATTGATACAAAAAAAATCGAGACGATGTTTATTCGGTGTCAGTTTCAACAATGAGGCGCTAATTCAATAAAGAAAGGTCCTAGAGTGCTATTATTGGTACCGTAATTAAATTTTGGTCTTACGCTCGCACTGCATAAAATTTTGATAAAATCCTCGCACTGCAAGTTCGCTAATAAACCAATAAAACTCTATTACCTAGAATGCTACAAAGGAAAAGATCGATATTTACGAAAATTCGGCAATTTTGTATGGGATGTGAGTGTGGTGCGCCATTCCTGCAGCCGCCAGTTGCTGTCTGTCTCTGTATCTGATAGGTGGTGATGTGTTACTGCCACTCACAAGGAACGCAGATTTTATTACTGTTAGAACGAAGCAAGCAGGACCAAAATTATTTATACCGGGCGGCCCAAAAACGATAATACAATTGTTAATTGTATTTCTTATTTCGTACGTATTCGACAACCGCCGCACCAGAGGCCACCAAAGTTTAGCTAGAGATACGTCTATTGACTATTTAACTTTAGGAAAAAGCAGATCAGATAATCTGCAACCACAACACTATTGCGCGCAGCCACTAAGGACATGCGCACGGAGGCGCTTTCAGCGAACAAACTGCCAGTATTTTATCATAAACTATAACTTTTTGAGATAATTCAAATAAAACTGAATCACAGGGACGTGCTTTTGAAACAGTATTAAGATCAATAATGGGATGTCGTAGTATATCAGTGTGCTGAGATATGCACGAAATAAGAAATGTTATCATTTTTTGGGCCATCCCGTAACTCCTGTACATTCATGTTGTCACTAATGTCTACTATTCACGCGTTATTTCGATATTGTTTTCCTGACTATAAATTTAAAAAGCAAACAAATAGGCGTCCGATATTTTTTACCGATCAATAGAGTCGATATTTTTATTGTTCCATGCGCGTAATCCATGCTAAAGCAGATTTTTAGGGATTGATCTACCCCTATTTTTCACGGGATGATCACTGGTAAACCTGCGTAGGTCAGTTCAGTTCTGAGGTAAACTTTAAAGCTTGTGCAGTGTTATGCAGTGGTGTGCAATAACAGGTTTCTCGAACGTTTGCGCGGGTAACACTTGTCATGTCTGTGCAGTGTACAAATTAAAAGGCAGACGAGGCGACGTCATTCTGAACGACTGTTACAGTCCACGTCACCTAGCAACATGTGGCTAAAGGCAGTGCTAATCGTCTCCATTGTGTTCTTCTTGGACTTTACGAACAGCTTCAAAGTCCTCATCTACTCACCAACCATCGGCCACAGCCATAATAATTTTATGGGACAGATTGCTGACTCTTTGTTAGACGCCGGTCATGAAGTGGTAAGTAATCGAGTTCTTTATTGAATTATGATCAGTCTTCTCACAGTTGCGAGAAGTAGGATATAATCTTGAATTGATATGTGGTTAGAACTAGTTCAGAATAGCAATTGCATTCAATATCTATAAATTAAATGTCTCAGATGCTGTATTTTCTTAGTACTAAGAAAATGCAGTGTCTGTAAAGCAGCTTTATCATGAACAAATATGCGCAATGTATTGCACATCAGCTACAGCTAGAGATGAGTGGAGTTCCCCAGTACTGTTAACCTTACAATTGCAGCTAGTGTACGTTCCGGTGTGGGATCCAGATGTTCAAACCAATGGCACAAAGCGGGCGCCAGTTCTTCGAGTTAATGTTTTGGATGGCCCCTCTTTACTCAAAAATCTTCCATACAAGTCTGACCCATTTAAAGAAGAAACGGAGTCGGCGGACGATAATAGCATGCAGGTTTTCGTGGAAGTGTTTGCTAAGACATGTGCAGGTAGAACATTTCTTATTTTAAGAAGTGCGATAAAATAAGGGGGCCAATAAGACGGCGCTCTCCGGTTAGATAGTTATATGATAATTTGGAATCGTTCAATGTGCAAGTGAATGCAATTTCTTAAATACATATATATATATATATATATAAAGTAGGGAAATTCCCAATTATTCGTTTATAAGATTTCATGCTGTTTTTCGGTTGTTTGATAATGCGCTTATTCTACAATAAATCGATGCATTGGAGTGGATTTTTAGCGCGATATATCTGATACCTCTGATTTATGTCGCCAGGCAATTCAAAAGAGCAAATGGTTTTGTAAGAATTGGCGTTGAAATTTACCTGTTTCAGGACAAGTGTCGAACAAGGCCTTAATGAAAACTCTTCGTGACTACCACTTTGACGTTGCACTTGCCGAGTTCCTTGATCACTGTCCGTTTGGAATATTCAAGTTGCTTGGCATTCCAGCTAATATTGTAACCTCGGCAGTGTCGATGTCGGAAGCGATTGGAGATTTGTTCGGCGTCCCTCAGCCGTTGAGCTACGTTCCCAGTACGTAAGCGATACTTGACCATTTTTCTTTACTCTATTCATGCTGCTTAAAAGTACCGGTGCAGTCGAAACCGTATAAGTGCACATCGACCGGGCATGGAAAGTTTACACACTTATCCGATTTTCACTGTATTTTTCACTTTGAATACCCGTAAACAGTGAAAGAATGCTCGACACTACATCCCGCATCGTGCAAATGGAAATTGTTGATTTAAACTACTATTTAGGTCTATTTACATCGTCAACAGATGAAATGAGTTACCAAGAGCGAGTGATAAATGTCATGATATCCGGAGTTTGGCTAAGAATGATGAATCAGTTGCAAGACAGAGAGAACGATATCTTCCGTCGCTACTATGGGAGCGATTTCCCTGCTCTCGACAACCTCGCAAAGAAAACTGCACTCGCTTTTGTCAACGCCGAGGAGTTTTTTGAGTTGCCGCGGCCTATCACTCATCGAATTGTCTATGTCGGCGGAATTGGCATACCAGAAGCGAAGAATCTGTCAAATGTAAGGCGATCTAATACAGTTGTCACATATGGGGACGAGTGTTAGGTATGCGTACATGGTAGTTTATTAGGAGAACGCGAAGGGACATACGATCGGGTCGAATAGGCGCGAAAGGGATCAAATAGCTTATACGAATATGGAACCGCGTCTGTGCAGATCTCATAATTAGAGTAGGAGAAGTATAGAATAGAATTCGTTTATTCCGACTTTTTCCGAAAATCCGCCTCCCCTTGTGATCTTTTTTTGGTGAATGGTAAAGATTTTTCTGAGAAATAGCTTAAGGTGAAGCAAGTTTTATTTGAAAATAGGCATGCTAACCTTCAATGCAAGATACTGTTTCTGTTTGGTACGGTAAAAAAGGTTGCAGCAATGTAACCACGTCGCACATCGCAGCATTGTAATCGCTCCTTTAGAGGACGCGGTGTTTCGAATAGAGATATCTGGACAAATTATGATGTTTTGTACAATGCAAAAATCAAATGTAATGGTCAACCGCTAACATATTGGTCAAAATTTCACGACTCCTATATGCTGGGAGAAATAATTCCCCTTGTAACTTTGTTCATAAACATTTAGGAAGTGACGAGAGTTGTTGAAGCATCCGATAAGGGAGTCATTCTGCTATCGTTTGGCTCGGTTGCCAACAGCACACTTTTACCGATGGAGAAGAAATTGGCGATTTTACGGACGATGGCTAATTTCCCCAAGTACACCTTTATATGGAAATACGAACAGCCTGAGGATGACATCGAACTGTTCAAGAACTACCCCAATGTCTACCCTATGAAATGGATTCCGCAAGTCGACCTCCTAAGTAAGCACTATAGACTATAGTTAGACAAAGGAATAGCTGGTAACTTATTAATCAGAGCTCTATGAATCAAACCAATTCATAACTTTATCTCGCCAGCGTTACTGGGATGAGCAAAATATAAGCGCCGCTTTAAATAGTACATTAAACAATCTGTCATTATAGTACAACAGTAATATTGTCACAGTGTTTTCTTGTTCGCCTATACCGTCACAAAGAGAATAGAAATTTCACGCGAAACGACTAACATACAGTCAACTGCTTTTATAACGCCTGCCTCTGTAACGTAACTGTCTTTATAACGTCGGTCTTTGACCGGTCCCTTGAGCAACGTTATAAAAGCAGTTGATTGTAACTGAAATACATGACTCGGTCATATGGACGTCACATAGCTAAGAAATTAGGTCAAAAAGTGAGAAGTCAAGAGGAAAATGGTTATAAGAATAATCTTTGGATTTCAATCCCAGCAATACTCATGGTTTCTAAATTTTTGATCTGCCCGCGGAATAGGTTCTGTCGCATTCTATTGTATGTGAAACAAGTTTTTATAGAATTCTTATCGTGTCGTAACGAATTGTCTTAATGCCTCATTCATAGGACGCCCGCTTTGGTGGCTGCGAGGTGGTCTTTATTCTCCTGTTTTAAGCGCAACCGACTCATTGCAAAACTGTGCATTGGTTATAGACCATCCTAAAGTGAAAGCATTCATTACACACGGAGGACTGAACAGCTTGACGGAAGCGATTACTTCTGGAACACCGACTGTTGCCATTCCCCTAGCCATTGATCAAGAGCACAATGTTGCTGTCGCCGTTAAACGTGGCGTCTCCGCTTTCGTCAGTAAACGCAATCTCAATACGGAGTCGTTGACAGCTGCACTGCAAGAAGTTCTTCAAAATGAAAAGTAAGAACAGAACTCACATTATTGATTAAAAATGTGGACATTAACTGATAAATTTAGATACGAGTTGAATGCGAAGCGAGTGGCTCAGATGATTGCCAAAAAGCCAGTGAAACCAAAGGATTTGATTGTGAAATGGACGGAATTTGTGGCTGAATTTCAAGACTTGTCGAATCTCGACATTGCCGGTCGTGATTTCAGTTTTGTGAAATATTTCTTGATTGATATTTTTGCCCCCTTACTAGTTGTTATTCTTTCTCTTGGATTTTTAGCATTGAAATTAGGATTAGCTATTGTTAGAAAAGTGTCGCGTGCTGTCAGTTTCAAGGAAAAGAATCTTTGATGATTGATTCATAATGATTGGTAGATGTGTTCAGAATATTGAATAAAGAATTTATTTTCTGTATCACACATACTTATGTCAATAAATCTAATAATTGATTAATAATTCATTCGTCACAGCCGATTAATCTAAATAGCGCAAAATATTGAAACTTTGACAACTGATAACAATTGCTTTAATCCTCAATCAGCGCTTTGTTTATACAGTGCAAAGAAATAGGGTATTCACTGAAGAAGCTGAATTGACACATTGTAGCAAGAAAGTATAATGTGTTGCTTTATTATAACTTACAAACTATGTTGTGATAAAATCAGGGGTACCATTACACTAATTTTTTAGAATTTTTGTTAAATTTAGGTGCGCTGTCTTTAATCTAATAAGACACAAAAAGACATAAAAGAAGGAGACAAACTTGTAAACTTTTGTTCAAATATTAAATTTTGAAACTCCATTTGTTCTTCTGCGGTGTATCACAGCGATGAAAACTGTACCGAAGCATTTGACTTATTGACACGAAAGTGACAATGGAAATCAATTCCCATATAGTAAGTCATCCGGAATACTTATGTCTCCAAGTGGCCGGTTGAATATTGGGTCGGGGAATTTAAGCGCGGATGGCGCTCATTCAAAGGTGACCATCGCTACTACCGTAACTCTTGAGACAGACATAGCTGCCATTTGTGAACTGTAGAGAGTTAATTTAATAATCACATTCGATGATTTGGAGAAGTGGGACCTCAGTAGCGGCACACTTTAGAAAATATTGCACGAAATGCTCGGCGCCTGGAAGGATTACTGTCACTTTATCCCCCATCAACTGACTGCTGAGCAAAAGCAGACCCGTTTAGACATGTGCCGCTAGAATCTACAGATGTGGAAGAATGAAGAAAAAAAATAAAAAATATCGAGACGCTTATTTTTATTTTCAATAATCGAGCGCTAATGCAAAAAAGAAAGGTCCCAGAGTGCTATCGTTGGTACCGTAATTAAATTTTGACCAAACGCGCGCATTGCAAGTACGTTTATGAACCAATAGAAGCTCTACGTATAGGTGTGACAAAGGAAAAGATCGATATTTCAGAAAGGTCGGCAGCTTTGTATCCGATGTGAGTGTGGCGCGCCATTCCTGCAGCCGCCAATTGCTATTTATCTCTGTACCTGATAGGTGGTGATGTGTTACTGCCACTCATTAAGAACGCAAATTTTATTACTGTTAGAACAAAGCTAAGCAGGAACAGAATTATTGATTAGTATAAGTTAATTAGTAGTAATGAGATGCCATAGTAGATCAGTGTGCCGAGATATGCACGAAATAAAAAATGTTATTATTTTTTTGGGCTACCCTGTAACTCTTGTATATTCAAATTGTCGCAAATGTCTACTATTCATGCGTAACTTCGATATTGTTTTCCTAAATTTAATAGCGAACAAATAGGGACACTAATTAAAACGGCCGCCATAGTTAATGAAATCGGCCGGTAAAAAAACTGCTACTGAGAACGGCCGGCAAAAAAAACCGTTTTACTGAAAACGGCCGGCAAAAAAAATGACTACTGAAAACGGCCGGCAAAAAATTTACTGCGCGCCGTCGATGAACGACTAATTACTTAAAACGGCCGGCAAAAAATAATTTTTTAAAGCGGCCGGTAAAAGAAGCGTTAAACTGGATTCAAAATATGATTTATTTTGCTCTGCTTGCAACGTGAAATGAAAATCTTTAATCAGTACAGGTGAGGCGGGAAAAAACTTCAAACGTGCCCTAGGACTCCAAAAGCGCCCTATGTTGACCTTGACACGCTGATAATAAACTTAATTCTGATATTTGAATTTTTGTTTTCTTACGTAAAATCAAAAAACAATTGCGTGGACCCGCTTGTTTTTTATTTTCTCGATGAAAATCAAAAATACAAGAATCAAATGTCTGTTTTTTGTTTTTTCGAGATTTCTCCGTATTTCGCGTCCAGCTGCAGGCTAATTAAGCTGTAAAAGTAGTGACCGCCCCTCGCTCGGTCTAAGGCGGCGGCACGTGAGATACGCAGAAGTAACGAAAAAACAAAAAACAGACCTTTGATTTTTGTTTTTTTGATTTTCGTCGAGAAAACAAAAAACAAGCGGGTCCACTCAATTGTTTTTTGATTTTACGTCAGAAAACAAAAATTCAATTATCAGAATCAAGCTTATTATCACCGTGTCAAGGTCGAACATAGGGCGCGTTTGAAGTTTTTATCCGCCTCACCAGTACTGATTAAAGATTTTCATTTCATGTTGCAAGCAGAGCAAAATAGAAATCATATTTTTAATTCAGTTTAACGTTTCTTTTACCGGCCGCTTTAAAAAAATGATTTTTTTTGCCGGCCGTTTTAAGTAATTAGTCGTTCATCGACGGCGCGCAGTAAATTTTTTGCCGGCCGTTTTCAGTAGTCATTTTTTTTGCCGGCCGTTTNGGAAACAAGTCTCTCGTCTTTGTCGGCCGTTTTCAGTAATTACAGATATCTTTTGCCGGCCGATTTCAGTAGGAGGTATTTTTGCCGGCCGTTTTCAGTAGTTAGCTTTTTTTGCCGGCCGTTTTCAGTAGCAGGTTTTTTGCCGGCCGATTTCATTAACTATGACGGCCGTTTTAATATTTGTCCACAAATAGGCGTCTCGATTATTTTTACCTCGATATTTAGTGACCTAAAAAGGCGGAAAAAACTAAAACCGCGCCCTGTGTTTGATATTTGCAGTATGTTAAGGTCAAACATAGGGCGCATTTTAAGCAATTATTGGGCGCGTTTTAATTGTTGGCCCACACAGGTCTACCAGTGATCATCATGTGAAAAATAGAGGTAGACCAGTCCCTAGGAACCTGCTTTAGCATGGACTAAGCCCAAGGAACGATTATAAAGTCTGCTCCACTGATCAGCGAAGGTTAAAGATTGTGCAGTGTTGGGCAGTGTTGTGCAATAACGGGTTTCTCGCGCGTTTGCGCGGCTATTACTTAACATCGTCTGTAGAGGCGACATCACTCTGAGCGGCTGCTGCAGTCTACGTCACCTATCAACATGTTGCTAAAGCCAGTGTTAATCGTTTCCATTGTACTCCTCTTGGACTTTACGAACAGCTTCAAAATCCTCATCTACTCACCAACCGTCGGCCACAGCCATAGTAATTTTATGGGACAGATTGCTGACTCCTTGTTAGACGCAGGTCATGAAGTGGTAAGTAATCGAGTTCTTTATTGAATTATAATCAGCCTTTTCACAGTTACGAGAAATAGGCTATAAGCTTGAGTTGATTTGCGGTCAGAACTAGTTCAGAATATGTTTGCATTTAGTATATATTAATTAAAGTCTCAGATGCTGTATTTTCTCAGTTATCTACTGCTGTATTCAAAATTTTAGCGGCTGTAGAATGCACAGAATAATTAAGTACAGTTTTTGTTTCTTTCAGTAATAACGAAGTGTGAATTTCCTATGGTATGTTGCAGAATAATAGGTACTTGTTATTTTTAAGGAAAATCCTAGAAATCTCCATGCGAAAGAAAACCCTTTTAAGGCATGCTGATAAAGATCGTTCAGGAGTCTGTCTGAGAGCCAGTTTATTGAAAATTATTTGTTCACCATTAAGCAAGCATACCATACTCAAGCTCCCCGCTGCATAATTTATTTTCTCCTCAGCTAGAATAAACCGAAGTTATCTAATATTGCGCCTGATATTGCAGCTCGTATATATTCCAGTAATGGATCCTAAAGTCCAGACCAATGGCACAAAGCGCGCGCCTGTTCTTCGCGTTGATGTTGTGGATGAGCTCCCCTCATTCAGCACAAGTCCGTTGAAATCAGATCCATTCAATGAAGAAGCAGATTCACTCGGCGGTGATAGCGTGGAGATGTTCATCGATATGTTGGAACAGGGATGCGCAGGTAGAACATTTTACTTGATTTCAAGTACTGAGATAAGTAAGGGGAAGCCAGTAAGACGGCGCTCTGCGTTTATATAACTATATTGTAATTTGGAACCGTTCCAACTGCAAGTGAATGCGATTTTTAAATATATAAATATATAAAAGGTAGGCAAATTCTCAATTATTCGTTTATAAGATTTCCCGCTGTTTCTCGTTTGCTTGATAATACGCTTATTCTACAAAATATCAAAGCATCAGGGTGAATAATTTAGTGCAATGTTTTTGTTATTATTGATTTATGTCGTCAGGTAAGTCAGTACAGCGCATATTTTTGTAAGAATTGTCGTTGAAATTTACCTGTTTCAGGACAAGTGTCGAACAAGGCTTTAATGAAAACTCTTCGTGACCACCACTTTGACGTTGCACTTGCCGAGTTCTTTGATCACTGTCCGTTTGGAATATTCAAGTTGCTTGGCATTCCAGCTAATATTCTTGCCTCGGCAGTGCCGATGACGGAAACGATTGGAGATTTGTTCGGCGTCCCTATGCCGTTGAGCTACGTTCCAGGTAAATAAGCGATACTTGACCATCTTTCTTTACTCTATTCATGCTGCTTAAAAGTACCCGTGCAGTCGAAACCGGATAAGTGCACATCGACCGGGCATGGAAAATTTGCGCACTTATCCGGTTTTGACTGTATTTTTCACTTTTAATACTCGTAAACAATGAGCGAATGCTCGACACTACGTCGCGCATCGTGCAAGCGGAAATTGTTGATTCAAACTACTGTTTATGGGAAAAAACTAAAACCGCACCAATTAATACTTAAATCGCATCCTATGTTTTCGTGGTCTTCAAACGCGTTCTGTGTTTGATGTGTTCAGTATGTGAAGGTCAAACTTAGGGCGCGTTTTAATTGTTGTCCCTATTTAGCTTTCTTTGGATCATCAACCGATGATATGAGCTACCAAGAGCGAGCGATGAATGTCATGATATCCAGAATTTGGCGAGAAATGGTGAATCGTTTGCTAGACAAAGAGAACGATATCTTCCGCCGCTACTATGGAAGCGATTTCCCTGCTCTCGACGACCTCGCAAAGAAAACTGCACTCGCTTTTGTCAACTCCGAGGAGTTTTTTGAGTTGCCGCGGCCTATCACTCATCGCATTGTCTATGTCGGCGGAATTGGCATACCAGAAGCGAAGAATCTGTCAAATGTAAGGCGATTTAATATAATTTTCACACAAGGAGATGAGTGTTAGGTATGCGTAGATGGTAGTTTATTAGGAGAACGCGAAGGGACATACGATCGGGTCGAATAGTCGCGAAAGGGATTAAGTGGTTTATACGAATATGGGATTGCGTTTGTGCAGACCTCATAACGGGAGTAGGAAAAGTATACAGTGTAATTCGGTTATTCTGGATTTTTCCGAAAAACCGCCTCCCCCCTGTGATCTTTTTTGATGAATGGTAAAAATTTTTCTGAGAAACAGTTTAAGGTGAAGCCAGTTTTATTTGAAAATAGGCATGCTACGCTTCAATGCGAAGATACTGTTTGCGCTGATACAGTCATTAGACGCTGTTTTACAGCCTCATGAAAAACGTTTCCGGGGGTGTTTGGAAAAACCCGGTACTGGTCACGAGTGGACCGGCAAGTTTTGACCACTATAACTAAATTACCGTTATAACCGAAACCGGTATAAACGAATTCCACTATATCGCCTTCTGACGCAGCATCAAGCATAAAGGCTCGGGCAGAAAGAGGCACCTGAGAGCCCTTGATTAGAGGGCGCGGTTTTCGAAAAGGAACGTCAGGTTAAATTATTATGTTGTGTACCGTGCAAAAATCACATGTAACGGTCAACCGCTAACATATTGATCAAAATTTCTCGACTCCTCTATATTCTGGGCGAAATGATTCCCCTTGTAACTTTGTTCATAAACATTTAGGAAGTGACGAGAGTTGTTGAAGCATCCGATAAGGGAGTCATTCTACTATCGTTTGGCTCGGTTGCCAACAGCACACTTTTACCGATGGAAAAGAAATTGGCGATTTTAC
Source organism: Plectus sambesii (assembly GCA_002796945.1). NCBI lineage: Eukaryota > Metazoa > Nematoda > Chromadorea > Plectida > Plectidae > Plectus > Plectus sambesii. Next base: position 18,007 of record NIUQ01000617.1, on the reverse strand, counting down.
GGACGATGGCTAATTTCCCCAAGTACACCTTTATATGGAAATACGAGCAGCCCGAGAATGACATCGAACTGTTCAAGAACTACCCTAATGTATACCCCATGAAATGGATTCCGCAAGTCGACCTCCTAAGTAAGCACTATAGATTATAATGAGATTACGCAACAGCTGGTAAGTTGTTAATCAGAGCTCTATGAATCAAACCAATTCATAACTTTATCTCGCCAGCGTTACTGGGATGAGCAAAATATTAGCGCCGCTTCAAATAGTACACACTAAACAATCTGTCATTATAGTATAACAGTAATATTGTCACAGTGTTTTCTAGTTCGCGTATACCGTCACAAAGAGAATAGAAATTTCGCGCGAAACGACTTATATATCTGAAATACTTGACTCGGTCATATGGACGTGGCAAACCAAAGGAATTAAATCAAAAAGTGAAGAGTCATGAGGAAAATAGTAATAAGAATAATCTTTGGATTCCAGTTCCAAGAAAACTCATGATTTTTCAACTTTTAATCTACCGCGGAATAGATTCTGTTGCATTCTATCGTATGTGAGAAAGCTTTGTATAAAATTGTTATCGCATCGTACCGACTCGTTCTAATGCCTCGTTCATATGACACCCACTTCGGTGGCTGCGAGGTATTTTGTATTCTCCTGTTTTAAGCTCAACTGAGGCATTGCAAAACTGTGCATTGTTTATAGACCATCCTAAAGTGAAGGTGTTCATTACACACGGAGGACTGAACAGCGTGACGGAAGCGATTACTTCTGGAACACCGACCGTTGCCATACCCCTAGGTGGTGATCAAGACCACAATGTTGCCGTCGCTGTCAAACGTGGCGTTTCCGCTTTCGTCAGTAAACGCAATCTCAACACGGAATCGTTGACAGCCGCACTGCAAGAGGTTCTTCAAAATGAAAAGTAAGAACAGAACTTAAATTATTGGTTTTTTAAATTTGAACTTAAACTGATAAATTTAGATATGTGCTGAATGCGAAGCGACTGGCTCAGATGATCGCCAAAAAGCCAGTGAAACCAAAGGACCTGATTGTGAAGTGGACGGAATTTGTGGCTGAATTCCAGGATTTGTCGAATCTCGATATTGCCGGTCGTGATTTTAGTTTTGTGAAATACTTCTTGATTGATATTTTTGCCCCATTAGTAGTTGTTGCTCTTTCTCTTGGATTTTTAGTACTGAAATTAGGACTAGCTCTTGTTAGAAAAGTGTCGCGTGCTGTTAGTTTCAAGGAAAAGAATCATTGATGATTGACGCGAAATGATTGCTAGATTTGTCCAAAATATTGAATAAAGAGTTTATTTTCGTTTTACAAATTTCTTTCAACTTAAACAATGTGTCACACATCTTGATGTCGAATAACTGATTGACAATTCTTTTCTGGCGCTGATTTTATCAGTTAGCGCAGAATATTGAAACTTTGACAGCTGATAACAATTGATTTTAACCCTCAATCAGCGCTTTGTTTATACTGTGCAAAGAAATCGGGTATTCAGTGAAAAAGCTGAAATTAAATATTTTAGAATAGAAAGAAAGTAGAATGTTTTGGTTTATTTCACTTTACAAACTATGTTATGATAAAATCAGGTGTGCCATTATACTTATTTTTTAGAATTTGTCTTAAATTTAGGTACGCTGTCTTGAATCTTATAAGACACAATAATAATCAAGACAAAAAAGAAGCAGACATGTGTAAACTTTTGTTCAAATATTAAATTTTGAAATTCCGTTTGTTCTTCTGCGGTGTCTCACAGCGATGAAAACTGTACCGAAGCATTTGACTTATTGACACGAAAGGGCAATGGAAATCAATTCCCATATAGTAAGTCATTCGGAATACTTCTGTCTCCAAGTGGACGGTTGAATATTAGGTCTGGGAATTTAAACGCGGATGGGGCTCATTAAAGATGCCCATCGCTACTACCGTAACCGCTGAGATAAACATAGCTGCTATTCGTGAACTGTTGAGAGCTAACCCGATAATGACATTCGATGATTTGGAGCAAAGTGCGACCTCAGCAGCGGCACACTTCAGAAAATATTGCACGAAAAGCTTGCCGTCCAGAAGAATTTATGTCACTTTATCCCCCATCAACAGACTGCGGAGCAAAAGCAGACCCGTTTAGACATGTGCCGCTAGAATCTACAGATGTGGAAGAATGAAGGAAAACGTCAAAAATATCGAGACGCTTATTTTAATTTTAAAAATCGAGTGCTAATACAAAAAAGAAAGGTCCTAGAGTGCTATCATTGGTACCGTAATTAAATTTTGATCAAACGCTCGCACTGCAAGTACGTTAATGAACCAATAGAAGCTCTACCTAAAGGTGTGACATAGGAAGAGATGGATATTTAAGTAAGGTCGGCAACTTTGTATGGTATTTAAGTGTGATGGGCCTTTCCTGCAGTCGCCAATTGCTGTCCATCTCTATATCTGATAGGTGATGATGTGTTACTGTCACTCATTAGAACGCAAATTTAATTTTTGTTAGAACAAAGCTAAGCAGGAGCAAACATATTGATTAGTATAAGTTAATTAGTAGCTAGTTCAGGTGTTGGTATTGAAGAAGCGCATCCACGACTTCTGATAGTAACTGAATGGTTCCAACATCTTGAGGTTTAGTAAAGTCTGTTTGGTTTTGGTAATTTTGGCAGAGAGTCTGGAGCGCGGCGGACGCGAGACGGTAGATATCGGGAGTCGGCGGGAACGTCTGGCCGTAGATGGTACGAACGTAGCGTTTGGTCAAAGGTCGCGCTTGAACGCGGCCGGGGTTCATTTTGCGCGCGCGCGCTCCAATCTTCTTTACCGCAACTTAAAATAACGAAGAATAGTACTACTCCTTTTGCTCTTTTCAAGTTGCATTGAACTTTATATATAGAGTGGCCCAAAAAACAAAAACATTTCTTATTGATTTCGTGAATATTTCGGCAATCGCCGCACTAAGTGCCGCCAAAATTTTATTGGAGATAATTTTATGACTATTTAACTTGAGGAAATGCAAATCGTAAATTGTCAGGATTGTCAGCATGTCGTTTTACTATGTCTTTTTCATCGTAATGCATGATGGTGAGATAATCTTCAGTCACATCAGATGTGTCTTGAGATAACTTTTGGCTGCACTTAGCGGTGCAGCGGTTGCCGAGATATGCACGAAATAAATAACAAATGTTATCATTTTTTTGGCCCACCCTGTAACTCTTAAATTTTCATGTTGTCGCAGCTGTTTACTATTCACGCACTACATTGCTATAATTTTGCCCTACTTAAGTAAATTGATAAACCGAACAAATAAGCGTCTCGATATATTTTCACCTCGACATTTAGTGATCTATACAGGCCTACCAGTGATCACCACGTGAAAAAACGGAGGTAGATCAGTCCCTAAGAACCTGTTTTAACATGTATAATCCGTACGGAATAAAAATAAAATCTGCTCATTGATCGGCAAAGTTTAAAGATTGTGCAGTGTTGTGCAATAACAGGTTTTCGCGTGTTCGCGCGGCTAGTACTTATCACCGTCTGTTGAGTGTATAAATTAAGAGGCAGACGAGGCGACATCACTCTGAACGACTACTGCCGTCCACGTCACCTAGCAACATGTCGCTAAAGGCAGTGTTGATTGTTTCCATTGTGTTCTTCTTGGACTCTACGAACAGCTTCAAAATCCTCATCTACTCACCCACCATCGCCCACAGCCATAATATTTATATGGGACAGATTGCTGAGTCCTTGTTAGATGCCGGTCATGAAGTGGTAAGTAATCGAGTTCTTCAATGAATTATGATCAGCCATTTCACAGTTACGAGAAAAAAGGGTTAATCTTGAGTTGATTTGCGGTTAGAAATAGTTCAGAATATGTTTGCCTTCAGTATCTATTAATTATAGTCTCAGATGCTGTATTTTCTCAGGTATATCCTGCTGTATTCGGTATTTAGCGGCTGTAGAGTGCGCAGATTAATTCCGAATAATTTTGGTTTCAGTAATAACGAAGTGTAAATTTCCTATACTGTGTTGCTGAATAATAGGTACTTATCATTTTTTAAGGAAATACTAGAAATTACTTTTAAGGCATGGTGACAACGACCTCGCTGGGCTTGGTCTGAGAGCCAGTTTATTGAAAATTATTTGTTCACCGTTAAGCAACCATGCCATACTCAAGCTACCCACTGTATAATATAAATTCTCCTCGGCTAGAATTAACCGGAACTCCTTAATAATAAACTTAACTTGCAGCTCGTATATGTTCCAGTAATGAATCGTGAAGTTCAAACCAACGGTACAAAGCGTGCGCCTGTTCTTCGCGTTGATGTTATGGGACCCCCCGTCGTATTGAAAGATAATCCGCTCAAATTGGATCCATTCAATGAAGAAGCAGATTCATTCGCCGGTGATAGCATGCAGATGTTCTTTGACATGTTGGAACAGGGATGCGCAGGTAGAACATTTTACTTGATTTCAAGTACTAGGATAAAGTAAGGGAAGGCCTGTAAGACGGCACTCTATGATTAGATAGTTATGTGATAATTTGGAATCGTTCAAAGTGCAAGTGAATGCAATTTTTAAATACGGAACTGTATGAAAAAGTTGGCTAATTTATAAGTTTATGTTAATAAGATTTCCCGCTCTTTCTCGATTGTTTGATAATGCGCTTATTCTACAATAAATCGATGCGTCGGAGTGGATTGTTAACGCAATATATCTGATACCTTTGATTTATGTCGCCAGGCAAGTCAGAAAAGCAAATGGTTTTGTAAGAATCGTTGTTGAAATTTACCTGTTTCAGGACAAGTGTCGAACAAGGCTTTAATGAAAACTCTACGTGATCACCACTTTGACGTTGCTCTTGCCGAGTTCTTTGATCACTGTCCGTTTGGAATATTCAAGTTGCTTGGCATTCCAGCTAATATTGTGACGTCAGCAATGCCGATGACGGAAACGATTGGGGATTTGTTCGGTGTCCCTCAGCCGTTGAGCTACGTTCCAGGTAAGAAAGCGTAATTTGATCTTTTTTCTTGACTCTATAGTGCTGCTTAGAAGCAGCGGTGTTTTTCTCTTTAAATACTTGCAAACGGTGAAAGAACGCCCGACACTATACGTCCCGCATCGTGCAAGCGGAAATTGCTAATTGAAATTATTATTTAAGTGAGGATTGATTGGTCTAGTGGCTGCGCGCTAGACGTCAGCCCCAAGGTGTGGGTTTAACTCAAGCCGAGGGCAATTCTCCACCCAACCAAGGTGCTCATCCCTCCAGGGTCAGGAAATTGGTAGCAGCATTGCTGCGAAAGTTTCCATTCCAACATCGCGGTGTCTGGCATGCAACGGCCGACCGCATAATCCACTATCGCATCCAAAGCGGGCCCTCTCTCACACTGTTGAGGGGGGACCCCAAAAAGCGGATTCTACGATTGTGGGACAAACGAACGCTAAGGAAACTTTTAAAACCACTCTTTAGGTCTCTTTGGATCATCAACCGATGATATGAGCTACCAAGAGCGAGCGAATAATGTCATGGTATCCGGACTTTGGCGAGGAATGGTGAATCGATTGTTAGTCAAAGAGAATGATATGTTCCGCCGCTACTATGGAAGCGATTTCCCTGCTCTCGACGACCTCGCAAAGAAAACTGCACTCGCTTTCGTCAACGCTGAGGAATTTTTTGAGCTGCCGCGGCCTATTACTCATCGGATTGTCTACATTGGTGGAATCGGCGTACAACATCCGCAAAATCTCTCGAATGTAAGACTAACTGCTCGTTCTACCGTATTGAATAAAATTACGATTTAGTATGATATATTAATTATAAATAGGCTCTTGAAAGCGCTTGATTAGATAATACATATTTTTGGAAAGATATTTTAGGATAATTTGTTATATTTTATATGTCGCAAAACGGGTCGATTGGTGTAGTGGTCTAAACCCTCGCCCAACAGCCTCAAGGACGCGGGTTCAATTCCCGCTGAGAGCGACCCTCACCCAACCAAGGTGCTCATCCCTCTGTGGGTCGGGGAATTGGTAGCAGCTAAGCTGCGAATATACCGGCGACAGGCCCTCGCGACAGGCCGGCCGATTCTCATCAGTCGCATCAATCATGGCCCAAAGTCTCATTGCGACAACGGGCCAGAGGAGCGGATCCCGCCTCTCTGCGGGACAATCGCTTAGCGGACACTGCGAAAGCGGTACAAACGCTGAAGAAGAAAAAAAATTTTATATGTCGCAAAAACTGCATGTAACCGTGAACCGCTTACTTATTAGTCGAAATTTCCCGGCTCCCCTATATACTGTCATAAATGATTCTCATAGTAACTTTATTCATAAACATTTAGGAAATGACGAGAATTGCTGAAGCATCCGAGAAGGGAGTCATTCTGCTATCGTTTGGTTCGATTGCTAACAGCACACTTTTACCGATGAAGAAGAGATTGGCGATTTTACGGATGATGGCTAATTTCCCGCAATACACCTTTATATGGAAATACGAGCAGCCCGAGAATGACATCGAACTGTTCAAGAACTACCCCAATGTCTACCCCATGAAATGGATGCCGCAAGTCGACCTCCTAAGTAAGCACAATAATCCACAGTTAGATGGCGCAAAAGCGGGTGATTTGTTAATCAGAGCACTTAGAGTTGAAAAAATATATGACGTCATCTCGTTGACGTTTTTCGAATGAGCAAATAATTTATGATGCGGCATCACAATAATAGTGTGGGTCTGTGTCTTTCTTCGTGCACTTATAAAACAATTTTAAATTTGCACGAATCAGCCAGCCTATTAGCTTAAAAACTTTACTAGGTCAGATGTTGTCACATAGCTAAAGCACTAAGACAAAAAATTATACAGTTATGAAGGAGCAATTAGGAAAAACTTTTGCTCTCAATTCCAACAACACGCATGTCTTTTCATTTTCCTCTTCACAAAAATTAAGTTTTGTTCACTCTTTCGTATGTGAGAAAGCTCTATATAGAATTGTTATCGTGTCGTAACGACTCGTCTTAAGGGGCAATTACATAGCTGCGACGTGCGACGTGCGACGTGCGACGGGGGGCGTGCGACGGGGGGCGTGCGACGTGCAACCAAATTTTGGTTGCAAGGGTCGTTACAAAGCTGCAACCGTTTTTACCGTATCTATCAAAGGGAGTGCGGCAAACTCCATTATCCTCTATGGGTTTCATTAGTTCAAATTTCAAATATTCAAAAGTACCGTAATTTTGCAGTACTTCCTGCGCATATTACAGTGAAATTCAAAAATGGTTGCAAGGGTCTCTGCGACGTGCGACGTGCGATCAAAATGATTTGATCCCCCGTCCCCCGTCGCACGTCGCACGTCGCACGCCCCAACCAGGGTTGCCATTTTCACTTAAATTTAAGAATTTGTCTTAAATTTAGGTACGCTGTCTTAAATCTTATAAGACACAAAAAGATTTAAGACAAAAAAGGAGCAGCCACACATGTAAATTTTTGTCATTAGCTGAAACGCTGCAGTTGTCTTGGCTTCTTTTTGTCATTCTTCGAAATCAGATGTTATCACTAAAGATTATTCTTCTTTTTCATGTAAAAAGAAATGTCAGAAAAGTCTCAAAAAACGATGTAATATTCTGTCTTAAATTTTGTCTTTAATTGGAAGCGTTTGTCTTAAAAAATTCTTAAATTTCAAATAAACTTTCTTACAAAACGATTTTCGACCTGGCAACCCTGGCCCCAACGGATCTGCATTGTAACGACCCTTTGCAACCAAATTTTTGGTTGCACGCCCCCCGTCGCACGTCGCACGTCGCACGTCGCAGCTATATAACGACCCCTTTAATGCCTTATTCATATGACGCCCGCTTTGGTGGCTGCGAGGTGGTCTTTATTCTCCTGTTTTAAGCTCAACCGACCCATTGCAAAACTGTTCATTGTTTATAGACCATCCTAAAGTGAAAGCGTTCATTACACATGGAGGAATGAACAGCTTGATGGAAGCGATTACTTCTGGAACTCCGACCGTTGCCATACCCTTATTTGGTGATCAAGATCACAATGTTGCGGTGGCTGTTAAACGTGGCGTTACCGCTTTCGTCAGTAAACGCAATCTCAACACGGAGTCGTTGACAGCCGCACTGCAAGAAGTTCTTCAAAATGAAAAGTAAGAACAGAACTCACATTATTGATTTAAAATGTGGACATTAACTGATAATTTTAGATATGTGCTGAATGCGAAGCGACTGGCTCAGATGATCGCCAAAAAGCCAGTGAAACCAAAGGACTTGATTGTGAAGTGGACGGAATTTGTGGCTGAATTCCAGGATTTGTCGAATCTCGACATTGCCGGTCGTGATTTCAGTTTTGTGAAATACTTCTTGATTGACATTTTTGCCCCATTAGTAGTTGTCATTCTTTCTCTTGGATTTTTAGCATTGAAATTAGGATTAGCTATTGTTAGAAAAGTGTTGCGTGCTGTCAGTTTCAAGGAAAAGAATCATTGATGATTGACGCGAAATGATTGCTAGATTTGTCCAAAATATTGAATAAAGAGTTTATTTTCGTTTTCACACATTTGTTTCAACTTAAACAATGTGTCACGCATACTTGATGTCAAATAATTGATTGATAATTCTTTCTTTGGCGCTGATTATTTCAGTAAGCGCAGAATATTGGAATTATGATAACTAACTCAGGGTGGGTCAAAAAGCGGCAGCGAGGGTTTTTTCAAAGACCGCGAGGTACGGCAAGCTGCGTACCACGAAGGATAGCCTAAAGAACTGCGCATAACAATCGATGAGCCTCTGCCTCGGGAACACTTTTTAACAGGTTCTGACCACTTTGCGAACATTTTGCGCTTCAGAAAAAATAAAAAGTGACATTTCGGGTATGGGCTTATGCTAATTTTTGGCCTGTATCAGGCGCGCCTTGAGGGTGGGGTTCCCGATCACCCCCTCAATGTGACGGTTCACTCTAGGCCTATCCTTTGCGGTATGCAGCTTGACCTGCCTCGCGGGCTTTTAAAAATAACCATCACTGTCGTTTTTTTACCCACTCTGTATTATACTGCGTTGGTGGGTTTCTGAAGAAGTTTGTTTCACTTGACACATTGAACGGTATTAGAAAATTATACAACTATCAATTTTGAAACGGACATTAGACGGTGCCTGGGTGTACAAGCAAGAGTACGGTAGTTTAATTTCTTCAGCGGACAGCTCTTACCTTCTGGAGGCTACAGCCTCCCCCCGCCACTTCTCATGGGCCAGGGCTGCGAGGGGAAAATGTCGCAAACATTAGTTGGTGAAATGTATGAAGCTGTTGCTGAGTAGGAGTGCGTACTAATGCAGTAGCCGGCTTTCTCCTCCCGTAGCCGCCGCCTTTGAATCGATTCTACCGCATTCACCTCGGCACTTTTCTTTAATTAGTTGTCGATTTTGTCTCGTCTAATGGAGAAATCTGAAAAACAGGTTAAATCGTGTGTACCACATGCAAGGGTTATGTCACAAATTTAGGGTAGCCAAAGTCTAAATACGGCTCTTTTTGGCAGGATGTCTTGATTGCAGTGATCATTAATTTATTCGACACCTCTTGATATCCGTTTTGCTCGACTCTCGAGGACTTTGCTTTGTTGGCCTCATTGAGAATACTAGTCTAATACAAGTCTCTGTCGTGCTCGTGAAAATGAGGAAATGTTATTGTGTTGTAAATGTTGTGATGTAGTTGTGTACGTGTGATATCTTGTTAGAGAATTCTTGATTTGTGCTTTCAGCTGTCATATGAATTATATCAAATAAATGTGATAATGTTTAGCATATTGGTAATTACAAAAAACGCATAAAGTACTAAACTGCATAGAGAGTGAACAATATTACTCGAATACATGCGGTTAGAATTTGAATGTAATCTCTATTGACAACTTAATTCAGGTTTTACATAAGTTAATGCCATCGATGAGAGCTTCACTTAGAGATAGCCTTTTTAATAAGCATTGAGAATTTTCCAAACTTCTCTAGCTCAATTAAATAATAATCTGCGAATTTCGATGAAATTTTCAAATGTCAAGTAATTCACGTCGATACTTTCAAAAATCGCGTCAGAGTTTAAAAAATCAGTGAGAAGTCTATTTCAAGCATCAATAATTGTGTACTTCCTCGGAGAGTTAATTTTTTACAGTTTTAAAAAGGTCAGATTAATATTTTGCTCATGTAGTTACTAAGAGTGCCTTAGAATTTTTCTTGACACACGCAGTAGGAATTTTATACAATTATATGGCTGCCGCACGAAAGTGAAATTCGACAGAGCACAAGGCTGCAAAACCCATACAGTTTTTACAGTTGAAGACGCGGCAATCAGATGCCTGAATCAATGTCGAACTACCGTCGCCGGTTTCTATGGTTTTGGCGGCATAAACAGAATCGGTACCGAACGAAATGGAGCGCATCCAGAAAGTGTGCGCGAAAAGCGGCAAAACTGTATCTGTTTCGTAGTGAGGGACTTTTTTGACGCGATAGATTCGGACGGCTTCGGTTTGTAGTAGTCTGCTGAGATGCGAATTATATCAGGCGCGCGTTATGACATATCTTGATGGACGGCTCGATTTCTTATCGCTTCATACGTCGCCCGCGCCAGGCTGATTATTTTGCATAATTTCGTCAGCGGCTGGCTATTTTGGCTGTAATCGGCCTTTACATTCGATCTCTTGTAGGCGTTGATCGTCATGCCTACGTCTCTGACGGCTACAAGTCCGATGTTGCCGTTTCGAGGCGATGCGTCCGATTCGAATTCAATCAGGTAAAGACTAAAACATATTTGAGCTTATACCCTCGAAGGGTTATTTTAAAAAGCAATTTTAGGGTACAATCGCCGGATGCGTCAAGTACATCCACGCTTGATCTGACCACTGCTGACGCCTTTCAAGATCGTGAACCGACGGCGAAGAGGAATTGGCCAATGGAGCCGGAAGTTGGCGAGGCGGCGAGTCAGCCGGAGGAGCGCGTGAAAACGCCCGAATTGATTCGCTTTACGCCAGACGCGTTCAAACACGTTGTAGCCACCAGCGCCAATCGCCACAAATACACGCGTGTTGGTGCCAAAAAACGACTCGTCTTCAAATTGCTGAAGAACGAATCTCGCCTCATCAAGACTATCTTCCACAGTTATGGATTCGAACAGGTCGGCAAATTAATAGACGAGAGACTAACATATACTATTTCAGTTTTAATAAGCACACTTTTCAAACGAAAGAGGATATTTTCCATATTGATTTCGCTTGAACAATGTTTTCGATTTGAAAAACGTCCTCGTTGATATGGAAAGTGCCCTTACTGAAGTGAAAATGGTATAATCACGGTGCCAACTACGATGCCTGGTTCTATTTCGTGTTACGATCAAAAATGTTTTACTACAGTTTGCGTCCTTCGCGTAACTTTCCTTTCCCCAACTATACTGCTCTCAGGCTCAGTATGTGGACGATACGCCTCACATTCCGGAATTGCGTTATAACACGCCATATGCGCATGCATACGATATTGCAAAAAATCAACGCATGCGCGTGTGGCGTCTTATAACTTAATTCCGGAACGTAAGGCGTATCGTCATCGTACGTCAGGCTCACCTATCCCCCCTGCTTCAGGCAAGTCCATACAGCCAGCACTTCAACGTTCTCTGGACGGGGACACATCTTCGCTCGCACTGTCTGCGGTCGCTAGCGCCATGGCAGCGAGTGAATCACTTCCCTCGAAGTTACGAACTGACAAGGAAGGACAAGCTGTACGAGAACGTCGCCCGAGCGTCGGCTCTCTTCGGCGCCGACTTCGATATCGTCCCCGAATTCTGCGTCACTCCTCGCGATATAGACCGATTCAGACGTATGTGCTCGACCGGCGGCAGTCGCCAACCCTTTATTGTCAAGCCGGTCAGCTCTTCACGCGGACGCGGCATCTTCCTTGCTACGAGGGTTTGTACTTTTCATTCATTTCTTTTAAGGTAATTAGCCTGAGATATAAACCGCCTGTCATAATTCGTCATTCTTGCAAACCATTTCATAAACGTTGCATTTAATTTCTTCAAGTTTGTGCTTTTCATTCCTTTCTTGTTTGGTAAGTAACCTGGGACATACACCGCATGTCATAATTTATCATTCTTTTTTACCGTTTCGCAACCTTTGCATTAAATTTCGTCAAACGAATGTTCTAATTGACTGCAGAGGTGATCAAATTGAACGCAAGGCTGCAGAATTATGATGAGTAGTTATGTAATTGTTTTCCATAGTTGTTCACAACATAGCCTAGGCTTAAGTTTCCGCTCATCTTTAACCCAGACAAGAATACTAAGGGGTTCATACTCGTTCATTTACTGTCGTCACACTAAGGAACGAGTGAGAGGTTTGAGTGGATAGTCATTTTTTCGGAGACCGCAAAGGGAGGAGCAAAATTAAGAAATTTATATCGCTAGTTCACGCTGCAACGTTTTCAGCCCGAGGAAATTCCACTCAGTTCAGTCTTGCTCATTTCCAAGTACATCTCGGACCCCTACCTAATCAATGGTCACAAATTCGACATTCGCTTATACGTCGCAGTGACGTCATTTAACCCTTTGGTCGTCTACCTATACGACGAGGGAATGACGCGGTTCGCCGCCGAAAAGTACGTCGTTCACGTCAAGACGTACGACCAGCAGCACGTCCACTTGACCAACTACAGCCTTAACAAGCACAGTAAACAGTATGTCAAGTAAGTGCGCCTTTTGTCTACAGCGTCTTTCTTTAGAATTCGTCTCTCCTTTGTTTTAATTTCTTGGCTTTTCCCGTAGCATTTCAATGGGGCTTGTTCAAAATGGAAGAAACTTTTTTATTGCGTAAGTGATAATCTGTTACGGAGAAAATTGTTTATTTAAGTAAATGGAGGACTGGAATATTTTGACAGGGTATAAGCAATTTTTGTCATGTACAGAACATAGGCAGGTGATAATTTGGGATCAGTCAAGTCTAATAGCGAAAAGCGATATCTATACAAACGATTTCCACCGTACTTTGCTCATCCACATAGCGGAAATGCCATGAAACGCGAATATCAGAGAATGTGAATACATTTCTTTTATCGGGGTTTATCATATGAAGAAATTGAATGCAAAAATGACGAATAATAGTGAAAGACGCTGTGTTACTCTGATGTGAAATGAGGCTATTGCCCTGATATTCAGGAATGAGCGAGCGGACGCAGAAAATACGGGTCACAAGTGGACACTCAGCGCGATGTTGCGCCACATGGCGGAAGAAGGCCGCGACGTCGAAGGCACGCACTACGGCCCGAGTGTTGCATGCTTGCCATTCTTCTTGATGCTTAAGCTTAGGCTTATCAATTGCTGGAGAATAAAACTAAACGCGAATTTGGATCTAGTTTATTGAGAGCAAAAACGAAACTGAGTAGAGACAGACAACGATCGTTTTCTGTCTCTCGAAACGAAAATTTACGCGTTATAGATATAAGGCTTTGAAGAGTAGATAGGGTTGTTCGGTTTTCGTGTTTTACTTAATCGTTTGAGGGATAACCGTCTAACGCTTAAGTCGAAGTCTAAGCCTAAGCTTCAGCATAAAAAGGTGGCGAGTGTGCGATACGTGTGGTCAAGCAATCCTGACCGTTACTGGACAATAACCGCCGTCGTTTTAGTTCTCATGATGCGTATCGAAGACCTGATTGTGAAGACACTACTCAGCGCACAGAGTTCCATCGCAGCCGCTTGCCGCAGCTACGTTGCCTACGAAGCCAACTGCTTCGAGTTGTTCGGCTTCGACATTCTTATCGACAATTCCCTCAAACCCTGGCTGCTCGAAGTCAATTTGTCGCCCAGTCTTTCCTGGTAAGCAATTATTATTACATTCATTGTAAGGTAGAACTTCTTTATATTAGTTAAGCTTGGCCGGTATAAACTAATTTTACAGTACTCATCAATGCGGAATTTTGCGATAATGAATTATATGCAATGTGGAATATGCAAGTCATTTTTTAAATTATTTATGCGACAGGTGAATCGTCTTTTTTCAAGTAGACGCACTATTATATGCTATTGTCAGCGTGATTAAACAAGAATATGTTCGAAAAGTTATCGGGTGAAATACAGCGTGGAAATGTTAAATAATTCGGATGGCTTCACATCGCAACTAATTGCTTTGCATACCGTATCATCTTTACGCAGTGTATGTACAAGAATTTAGCCTATTACCCTCCCTGTCACTTCAGTTCGCCACTCTTGCATATCATTTCGTCAACCTTGCATTTAATTTCGTCGAAGTAGCGTTGTAATTGTATGCAAGAGTGACGAAATGGAGTGCAAGGGTGACGAAATTATGTGCAAGAGTGGCGAATTGAGATGACAGTGAATGTATTACGAATTGATTTCAGTGATAGTCCGTTGGACTTGGCGCTGAAGTCAAGGTTGATTTGCGACGTTCTGACGTTGGCGGGAGTGCCGATTGTCAACCCGCGGTCGGGCGACACTTCGCTGTCCCCCCGCAGCGCCAGCCGAAGCGCTCACCCGCCGACGACTTCGCCCGTCATTGGCGTCCGATCGACAAAGCAGCGTCGCGCCCTTCTTCTCAAGGTTTCTTTTCTTTTTCTGCAATATTTTTCCTTTCTTTTTAACTCTTCTTTGCCTTCGTCGTCTTTATTTTCTGCTTCTTCTTTATCAGATTCTTTTTATTTCTATTTATTTCTCGCTCTCATGTTCTTCTTCATCTCCAGCAATTTGCTTTTCGTACTTTCTGTTCCTCTTCTTAAGGAGAAACTGCGGTCACCCCTCCCTGTCGGTTATGTAACATAAATTGTGATCAGCTATCTATCGCAAGACTGCTTAATGATAATTTAATTATGATACAAGTTGACACGATCCTCAGGCAACTTTCATGTGCAGTTGATCGCAATCTACGGTACATTCTCAAGAAGCAGAGTAACGGCAGTTTCCTTCAAGTCTGAATGGATTTCACAAAGTGGAAACGATTTGTGCTGTTTCAGCGACAAGCGATCAACTCTCTGGGACGAATTGCGTCAGCAAAGGAGAGGACGTTGGACGATGTGGCCAGAGACCATTGGAAACGCGTGGAGGCGGAAGAGGATCGATGCGGTCGTTTCATTCGCATCTTTCCGAGAAAACACACCTGGCTGGTCTACAGGTTCTAGTTTAATTTGTTATTACTGCCCTCTTCCACATCGAACTCAGACGTGGGTGGAATTTTCAAGCGTATAACCGAAAAAATCAATAATATATGATCTTGGCACGATTAAGTGTACGTATTCTTCGTTTGAACTCTGCGTGCATGCCCAGTTTCGATGTGGAATGAAAGCATTGGTCTTACGCCATCTTTTATGTTAATTCATAGATTGTGCATTAAATTTTGACGAACTTTGGGTTCAAATGAAATGCAAAGATGATGAACAGGCGCCAGGGTGACGAAATTAAATGCTAAACAAAGAATTACGATGTCAGAAGGTGTAAATGTTATGGTGTAAGAGTGGGAGAATATAAATATCCACCCTGTTACACCGTGTGATCTATTTAAATCTAAGAATCATTTGATACCGTTGACTTGGCTATTTGTCTCCCTGTCGATCGGTTGCGTCCAGCCGCTCTCTCCCGTATTAGTAAGCTATCAGGACGTTGGCCGCTAAATACGCTCATCCGGTTGAGCCCCAACTACACCGATCCCTACTTTTAATATCTGCGAAGGATTAGAGTTTCAATACACCCCATTTCAGCCCTCTGATGGAAGACTTGGGAAGCGAAAATTACGACCAGCGCCTTTACGAGAATCTGTACGGACCGGAGAGCGAGAATGCCCGCGACGCGACAGCATTGCTGGTTCGTCGACAAATCATGGACGTGAATACTGTAAGAAGAACGCGATGGTAGAGGAAATGCGCAAATGACACGCGATGATTTCAGATTGTCTGTCAAGATGAAATGGATCCGAAAGTGCAGAAACTGCTGAAGCCCGTTTTGATCGAATGTGTTGCTTACTCTCAGAGAAAGACTGTGCTCGGAGGAAATTATCCCGGTGAGTCAGTCTCGGACGTAGCGGTGGGATATAGTGACAACCGCTTAAGTGCACATCGATCCGGCAATAATATTTTGTGCATTTATGCGGTTTGTGCACTTATCCATGCTTGATTTAGTACAGAAGTTGCACGCGGGACTTGCAAAACCTGTGCACTTATCCGGTTTCTACTATAAAATATGCCGTTGAGCATCGAAAGGCCGAACGGGTACCTGAGTATAGTTGGCTGTCCGTCTAATTTCCTATTTCACGTCTTCATTGCGCCTTCGCAAAACGTCCACCATTTCCATCTTTATAAGGACACTTTGCAACTCAACGATGACGTTTTCCAAATTAAAAAGGACATTATGTAAGCAAAATAAATATAAAAAACGTTCTCTTTCAGTTGCATAGTTTTCGGTTCGATTTGAAAAGTGTTTTTATTACAGTGGAAAAACGTCTCTCGCATTTTCAGTCGCTCTGCCACGCGTGCGTACGAGCGCCCGCAAGAGGACGAAGAGCTTACTCGACCTTTACGCTAACCCGCGACAAGCAGACGGCACTATATCGCGCCTAGTGCTGACGAATCCCAAAGAGTTGGAGGCGGAGTTCGGACCTCGACCAGTGACCAGCGCCCTGACGCAGTTGGCGGAGACGGAGACGACACAGTCAGTTGTACGCAAAGCGCGACAACTGAGGTTGGTGTCCGGGCTCTTAGTCGAATGAGTTGGCATAGCTAACTGTTTCGTCAAGTTGCTACTGGTCGTTCATGTTTTGTCTTGCAATATGTTACTATACTTGAAGTTTCTTCGTTGTTAACAATCCTCCCGAGGGAATGGCGAGTTTGATTGCAAATGGTTCAGTTTAGAACTGAGGTTTTGTGAGGGAACCAAAGCAAAGCGGACAAATTTAGCATAGGGACGGGTGTAGATGTGATCAGTCCAGGGGCCTATATCATAAAACTGTTGCAATTGCAACTGCAATTCCGAAACTGCAACAGTTGCAAAAGGAATTCTGCAATTTTCTGTTTCATAAAGCTTTTCGCAACTCTGCCACTGCAATTCCATAATCCAGCAATTCCGCAACAATCTTAAAAGCGCATTTAAATATGAAGCGTGGTTCTCAAGCCGGACATCATGATACCGTAATTTTATTTGTATGGCGGTATTCTTTTGAATTCAAGATTCGGACTTACCACTGTCACGATATGCCATTAAATGGTTACAAATAGGAAAGAATTCACAAAATTCACATAATTTCATTCATCGTTATGCTCTCTTTTAATGCTAGCCTTAGTACTCTGCTTTATTCTTCATTAATTTTACATTCATTTTGTCTTTTCGAGAGAATTGCAGAATTGCAACTTTTTTTCGCACCAAGATTTGTGATGCGAGAATTTTTTCGCAACTGTTGCAGAATTGCGGAATAGTGCCACTTTTTTGAAATTGCGGTCCCGCAATTCTGCAATTCTGCGACTGCAACTGTTGCAAACGCAACTCGGCAATTCTGCAATGCAACAGTTTTATGAAACAGAAAGTTGCGGAATTGCGTGATGACGACGCAAATTGCGGCGCAATTCTGCAATTCTGCAATTGCAAAAGTTTTATGAAATAGGCCCCAGATTGGATTTTGTTCAGCAGAAGCACCTTTGTCAGTTTGGGATAAATAGGATGACTAGGGTAGCATATTACGGCCGACTGATCCTGACCCCTTGGCCGTAACTAGCAATCGTATATGAGTTTCACGAACGGTCAAAATCAAGTATTTAACCCAAACTTATAAAGGTGCTTCTGTTGAATTGCACCTTTCTGGACCGACCTTACCTTGAATGAAAAACTGAGTTCTCCTCGCATCTATCCCTTGGAGACATAGATAACGTCAAAAACGTGCATCTGTTGTGTGCGACGAAGAAACTACGAGTATACTTTTTTCAGTTACTTACTTTCACGCGCTCAGTTTTGCAGATTCAATAGTGCTTGACATGCCTTAGTGTA
>NIUQ01000616.1:0-44525 GCA_002796945.1 Plectus sambesii | reverse complement strand
TTTGAAAGCACCTTATCTCAAAAGCATTTCGGATATTGAACTAGATTGAGCCCGGTCTTCACCGTATGTCATTCACATCTTACAAACAGAAGGTGCCTTCCATAAAGGGAAAGTGAAGGGACTATCTTATGCAATGATAGTCATTTACTATGTAACAATTGTGAAACAATTTCAGCTTCACGTTTATCGGTCCGCGTGGATCAATATGAAAGGCCGTGCGAAAACTTTCATCGATACACTTGCGGAAAATACGGCATTCACAATTCGGGAGAAATAGCAAATTTGAAAGCTGAGCTGTTGGAATCAACTCGGAATCGCTTGAAAGGTATCGATTGTGACTGAGGAGGGCAGCGCTGGCGCTTTACCATACTGATAAAACGACATGCGTTCCGTCTCAGACACATACTATCTACAATTATTCTTTAGCTTTATTGGAAAGACCAATGGATGCTTCGGATAGTGATAGCGCGCGATTCGCCAAGAAACTGTATCTCTCGTGCAGCGATTCCGTCAGTCGGCAATCAGCAGGCCTAATGCCGCTCAGGGAATTATTGCGCAACGTTCCATGCGGTCCTATTTACAAGGACTGCACCAATTTCAACACCTCCATATACAGTTGGGAGCGCCATGCAGCTATGGTGGCGTCGCTCCTTGGTCAGAGCAACATTATCGTCGCCGATAGGAGTGTTCATCCTAACGATTCGAGAAGAGTTATACTCTCGGTAAGATGATTTAATATGACGCTCTCAATTTATTAACGTAATGGATGTTTGCTGGCATATCTTGAGAGAGGTAGAGGCGAGGGATTGTGCAATTTCCTCCCTTCTATTTTTCAGAAGCTTCTAGGTACGATATATCCGAGAGCGGTTATCAAAAGATATTGTCACGCAAGGACGAGAATTATATTTATAAGTTTATTGCAGAAAAAATAATTTGGGCTCTTCAGGAAGAGCTTAAGGCTTTTCACACCGTGTACTCTTTAATGGGTCGGTGTGGTTTCGATATAATATGGCATACAAGTTCAAATTGCACAATTGTAAAAATTCCATCATAATAAAACTCCAACTCTTTTTCTTCAGCTCAGTCCCCCGGATTTGACATCACTGCTTGGTCCAATTGAATCTGACTTGGCTCGCTCAGCGCAGGCCAACAGCGACGAGTATAATAGACTGTTGGTGACGGCGGTCAAGCAGCGGCTTCTAAACGAACCCACTCAGAGTCTGTTGTACACAGATCCAGTTGAAAATCGCGACCTCGTCGACGAAGTGGCCGATTTCATGATTTCTCTACATAAGGTTTGGATCAGCAATGTTCAGGATCGACCTCAAAGCTTTGGCATTACATAGGGCGCCTGAAAGAAAAACTCAAACTAGTTACTATAAAATAACTTTGAAAAAACGCTTTTCTTTTTCAAATAAGTCATTTCGAGGCATAAAGCATAAAACTAACGATCACATTTCGTGCACCTTTTCCGAAATGCACATCCTTCTCCTAAAGGCTCAACTGAGTTTTCGCCAAATTCACGTGGGCAGTGTGTGCGAGCCAAGAATTTACCAAGAATAGCAATGAAATTAATGCGCTCTGCAAAGGATTATTCTTGAAGAATTAATCGCAAAGTCGTCACTATTGGTGCTCAGTAATACCACGCAGTAGAGTCCGAAAGAATCTTATTTCTCAAGATTTCTTTTTAATTAAACTTAAAGCCGAGAAGTAAATCACCTCAATCGGCAAAGAGTGACTCAATTAACAACATATAGAGATATTAGATCTTCCATTTATGGATTAGAAAATATTGATCGTAATGATTGCTTTATTATTACTGTAGAAAATAAAGCAAGAACAGTAAGGCTGAGTTGCGATTATAAGAGTCGCACGGGAGGGGTGTCCTTTGATACTTTCGGTTGCAACCCCATTTTACGGCTATCTGGAAGAAGAGAAAAGGCTTCATTCGTTATTTTTGAAACTTTCCCCATCAGCTGCCCCTTCGACCTTGCCGCTACACCTTTTGAATTGATTGGATGTGCACGCTCAATATCAGTATCGGTCAGCGTACTCCTCAATGATGTTACATCCTAATATTAACCCTAATTCTTGCTAAAAAGAATCATTTCAGGCGAGACTACCGTCCGAAGCGAAAAGTGCCATGCGACGAAATGAATACCGGATTACTTTGGATCAAAGAGCGCTGACTAGCCGATATTCTGAAGTTTGTTAATTTACCTTAATTCTGCAAGCTCTCTAAAGTTGTGCAGAGTTGGACAGGCTTAAAAATTACTGCCCAAGATCAAGCCAGGGCGGCAGAATTTAACACTTCCTCCGCGCATATCAACTGGAGGCAAAATAGTCACACAGATACTAAACGGGATTAAAATTTCTGTAAAATAACTCGAATTTTCGCGCCATGGTCCAAACATTGAACTACCAACCTGCATTCCTATCTATGAATCCATGCTACAAGTATACTTACATGATAATGTTTAGATCGATTGGACTGCGTTTTTCAACGCGGAACTGAATTCGGCGCTGCGAGTGAACGAATCTGACTTAATAATCGTGGAAGATCAGTTTTATTTTCGCACCCTAGCCAATATTATTCGAGGAAGGCCAGCTCGAGCAATCGCCGATTACTTGACGCTGATGACTGTGATCTCATTAAAGGCTCTTCTTCCATCAGACTATCAATCTTCATCGACAATAAATTCTGCGACGTCTACCGCTTCCAGGTAACACTCAAAGTTCTTCAAGACCCTAAGTCCAGGGAAACTAACGAAGAGCGTATCACATACAAAGGTTGAGCATATTACACCAATATGGAGAATTCAGAGCATTTCTGGCACCTTTGAGTTATTTCTGAGCAGTCCGTGGGCAATTCGACCTATGAGACACTTGGTAGCACTGATTTGAAAGACAAACGCCTCATCACTGCACAAGTCAAATTTCGATGCCAAAAATATATTTTATAATTCTTTCCAAAGTCAAATGCGAACATTTAAACTAATATTCAATGTTCTCAACTGTATTGCTTACTTAAAATTTTCTGACCACTGAGCTATCGTTTTCGTATTTCAGCTGGCGATTGTGCGTTGATCAAATGATGCGCTTTGAACCAACAATGAAAATATATTTGGATGAACACGTCAATGCAAAGCAGCGCAATGATGTATGCAGCTTTTAATCAGTCGATATCGTACAGTTCGGGTAACGGAGATATAAACATTTTGGTGACAGTGACGCGAGCAAATCTATTTGCTAAGGAGGAAAGTTTTAAAGATTGGGATGACCGGTATATTTCAAGTAGAGACAAGTAGAGGCTAAAAACGTTTTTATTTGATTATTTTCTGATTCTTCTTGATCCATTACACCGTATCCAAAGAACAATATTCGACGGGGTCTATACTGTACAGAACTTCAGCACAGTAAACAGTAATACGGATAAAGCCGGCGGAGCCCAATCGAGATATTATGGATAATACTCGCATCTAACTTGGAGCTCAAAGATAACGGCTGATTCTCTATTTTATTCTTTAGTAAATAAACATCTTTCTTAATTGCGCATTTTTTCAGCTGACGCTGTTAGCAAACGATATTCGCTCGGCTTTCTTGAAGGTTCTACCCGTTAGTAGCGAAGAAAATTTCTACAACATACGAAATGTTCAGTTCAAGATTGCGGCCAGTAATCGCATTTTAACGGGACAAGCAAGTGCAACATATGATAAGGTTAAATGCATTTATTTATCAAGCGCTAATAGCCGAAATGTCAATGGAAATTTGGGCCCCTTACTGAGACAGATCAAAAACTTCCAACGCCACGCGGCCTCTATCTATATTTTCGTGTCGAAATTTGAGGAGCAAATAAAAAAATTGACATTGAACTCACATTCGCTCCTTAACTTTGTCCGCTTTTTGCTTAAAACAGTAGTTCCAGCCGAAATATGTTTAGATAAATTTCAACGCATCCGACTACTTTACAACTTACGTGAATGCCATGAAACAGCAGCGAAATGAAGAGATACATCAAATCGGCACATCAATTCAACCAGATGACAGTCCGCACTTTCCATCTTTGGCTTCGGCGAGCATTTTTTACGATGCGGATGAAAACTCCGTTAGTGAGTTCCAATATTTTTGTTTCTATCAAAGAATTTTAAGAAAATTATGAAACTTCGTTGACGCATTCCGGCGATAAAGTGATATGTGCACAGCACTGAATGGGATTTAGAGTATATAGTGATTAAATTATATTCGTCTTGCGTGCCCTTCGCATGGCCATGTTTAAGTAGCAGGCTACCCCCAACTACCTAAATCTTCAGCCACTTGTAGCCACTAAAAGCAGCAAGTAGCGTCACTTGCTGCTTTTATCAAATTGTGTGTATACTAGATTAGCTAGCAGTTTTTCTTAAATTGATTACGACTATCGTGGCTATTGAACAACGTATAATTAGCAATAGCTGATCGTCATAGGGCGGACTTATCTGATAATCATAGTGACTCTCCAACTTATAATTAATTATGCACTCATTTTATTCGGCAATGGTTACATCGAGCTATGTGATAAACAATTAGTTCATAATGTGCTAGGATTTTTGCAGTTTCAAAGTTGCCGCTGAGTTACAGTTTTAGTAATTGAAAACTCACTGTGACGTTATAGATGATATGGCTTTGATATTGCTAAGCTTTAAGCTTAAATCTTTTTATCCTAATCTCTCTGCGCTTGGCAGTAGTGTGGGATTTGAAGCATTTGAGATAAATCTACTGGCGTAATAGAGGCATAAATTTGACTTCGATCGATTGTGCCATATCCATCAATTAACCGTTTTAAAGTCATTGAGAAACCGGCTTAGAGCGCTTGCGTAGTATTTGTAACTCATCTGCTGCACTATTTGTTCAGTTATACCGGCTTCGACGCTCCAACCGCCATTCATACTTCCCAGCGAAAACGCGCCCAAATACACCGTTTTTGCAACCATGGGATCATTCATTGGCCAAGCGCTGGCCTCCTCTGTTGAAGATCTATCAACGAACACTACAATTGCGTGCTATCAAGAAAAGATTAATTTGGTTAACCGGACCGGTACTTCAACCGCAATGCAGGTAAACTTTGCTATCAACTGTGGCACAATTCAGTTCACCTATACTTGAATCGCGTTAAATGAGAAAGGATTAAATCGCTTTTGGAAGAAAGGCATAACACCCCGCCCACCCAAGGCCTGTTTTGCAAAATTGCTCTACTCCATACAGTCGAACCCGCATTATTGCAACCCGGATCATTGCAAGACCCGGATTATTGCAACTTTTGCCTAGTTACCGATTTTTTTCCCTATGTTTTGCACTGTATGCGAACCCGCATCATTGCAACCCGGATCATTGCACGACCCGCATCATTGCAACTCTTGGCTGACTCCCATTGTCTACTTTTATACTATTCGGAACCCGCATCATTGCAACTGTCAGCATATGACACGCGTGTAGTTCGGAGGTCATGAGGATCGCATGAATAGGATACACGGCATCACGGCGAGACGTCAATCATATTCCCTCACCGCCAAAAACAGACCTTTCTCGCCTAACGAAAAAGTCAGTAAGCGCGCGAAGGGCAGATTTTTGCTTCAAAGTTTGCTCACTAACAGCAAAATTTTCGTTGCTTTAAATGTTCTACGCGTTACAGTGAAGACAAAGGGGGGAAATTTTGATAGGTTCTATGCGATAGAAGCGAAAGTTTGCATAACTTGCTTAAGCAAAAAAATAATCAAAAATATTACAGTTTTTTTCTTAAAACTGAATTAGTGCGTCGCAGTCTGTTCACACTAATAGATTTTGATTGCTTAATTGGTCAGTTTTCCCAAATTTGCTTTTTTATATTTGCTCGAATGTTGATTGAAATATATATATATGACATAAAAAAGATTGAAAATTACCATTCATAGATACAAATGTTTCGTCAACAATTAATACAGCTGATATGATAATGTGACAGCATTGCTGCACTCATATAACTGCAATTTAAGATAGATGCAGGACTAGGCTATATGTAGGACTTGCATCATTGCAACTTAAGGTCCAAGATAGCTGCAGGACCCGGTTTATTGCAAGACCCGCATCATTGCAAGACCCGCATTATTGCAATTTTTAGCTGGTTCCCGCGAAGTTGCAATAACGCGGGTTCGACTGTACTCTTAATTTAACCTCGCTATTAAACTCCGCTCACCGAGCAGGTTACAAATGGATGATGTAACCAGTGTTGTCGCAGTAAAGTCGGTAAAGTCGGTACGGTAAAATTCGGTAAAATTTATTACTCAGTAAAGTCAAATCGGTAAAGTAAAAGTAAGTAAAGTCGGTAAAGTAAAAGTCGGTAAAATTCAGTAAAAGTCAGTAAAATCAGTAAAAAGTCGGTAAAAGTCGGTAAAATCAATAATTACAACGCACGCGCTCGTAGTACGAACATGAGAGGAATCTGACATGATAATGTGATGGGAAATTTTGAACATAACATCGGAATGCTGCGATGGTGTAGTGGTTAGTCGTTTCGCCTCAAGTCGGATCGAATCCGGCGGCCCGGGTTCATTATTTTTTTAAACAATAGCGCATCTAACAAAACATAGCGCCGTCGTTAGGACCACGATTCAAACATGCGGCAATACAACCGTATACCATCTGAACGCCTATGTCAATTTTACTTACCGACTTTCAAAAACAGGTAAATTTACTGCGAAAGTCAGTAAAAGTAAAAGTCGGTAAAGTAAAGTCAGTAAAGTCGGTAAAGTAAAAACGTCGGTAAAGTCAGTAAAAGTCGGTAAAAGTCGGTAAAGTAATTACCGACTTTACTGCGACAACACTGGATGTAACAAAATAAACGTACAATTACGAGCTGCTGCAATTGGTATTATGTAGTGCTGTCTTGCAGCGTACGTTTTGCTTTACCTGTGTTGTAAAATATGATCGATAAGCATCATAGTGCGTGATCGTGGCCACTACGCGGCTGCATTGGTAGGCGCGTCCGCTACTATCATTTAATTTCGTGTATAACCACTGTTCCCACTACCACGCAGTAAAATGATCACAGATTTTGTATCCAAAAAACAACTGAAAAGACTGTGTTCTATATTCAGGATATAGCGGCGTCATAGCTTATAACGTGCTTTTATCCTTGGTCTTTCCGATCTGTGTCTTGTCTTGTTTTGTTTCTGGCTGTTATCGATTGGTTTTGGTCGGCGCTCGCGGCATTATAATTGGTTGGATCGCAAGAACAAACTGCATGAAGAAAGTATTGCAGAACGCTAGTCCTTTACAAATATTCTGCATTAACGAACTTATGCAAGCAGCAATTTTACGTATCATGTGTGTTCAAAGCATGTATGTGTCTGGGTGTAAAACTTACAGTTAACTGCTGTTACAACGTCGGTCAATAGACCGGCCAAACACCGACTTTGTAAAGATAGCAACGTTATAAAATTTAACGTTATAAAGGCAGTTGACCCTATATAAAACATTGTACACTTTGACGGGACCGTCCAAGGTCCGACGTTATAAAGACAGCGACGGTATAGAGCCAGGCCTTATAAAAGCAGTTGACTGTATTTACTATTCTGGTGGCGGCTTGTAATAATGGAGTATATAAGCACAAGTGTTATGATTGCTTCTTCGTCGTACCAAATTGTTATAGTCAATTCGGTTATATCCAATTATACAAAGCAAAAATTATTCCAACTTCACCAAAAATGAAATGAAATGCTTCAGATTTTGTAGAGATAGAAGCGCGTCAGTTTCGACTGCTTTTCCACAAAAATACCCAGTTTTTTTATGCACTTACATAGCAATCGTCATCGCCGGCACCATAGCCGTGCGCTAAACGAATAACTTATCGAGACAAAATTAGGCAGTTTGGTGTATCATTATCTGTTAAATTATTTCGGTAACCTATATTCCGCACCTCATTTTTCATCGATTTCAATGATTGTAATAGAAATAACAGCTGCAATTTTGATTTTTAAGAGCGACTAAAAATTAATTGTAACAGATCTATGGAGTGCAACAAAGATTTGAAGTGAAAATTTTACTGCAATCCTGTAACCAGCCACAGATAAATTTTAATTGAGAGCTTATGAAAATGAAACATATTTGCCATCACGCAAAAATATAAATTCACAAGAGCCGCCTTTGCAGGAAATGATACCCATTATACCATTGGCGAATGAATTGCAAGCATTGTGCAGAACCTTTAGCGATATTTACGCCATCCTCAAGATATTTTGTGATTCCAAACTGTGACACAAAGTTGCGCATGCATTTTTTCCAAGATTCTCAGTTAGAGAGCTCAATCTTCGCTAATCCAGTCCTGTGTCTCTCAGGCTGTGTGCGCTCGCGAACCATCTTGCTGAATGTACCGTGGCTCTTTTCTTAACAGCTTTAAACCGCGATGTTTTAGTACTGGCTTCATGATCAGTTGATGACAGGATTGGGCGTTGATGTTAACGCTTGTCCCTGTTTTGCAAAACGTCGTAGAAGCGCGAAACACTGTGTTTGCATGCTTCAGACATCAGGTCTTTGAGAGAATTAGATCAATGTTAGTTGTTGATATTTCATTCTCTTTCTAACAAATAGCTGAGGAAAGTAAACAGGCTCGCGCCAGTGTTTTTCCGAAGGGAACTAGCTTTTCCACGCAAACGGATGCCACGGCCATCCCATCTCGTAAAGTGAGATGTTTCCGAATGGTTAGATCGGGTTCAATAGGTTTCGAAACGAACGCACAGTGTCATACCGTAACTTAACAGATTCCCTCACGACGCAGTTCGTTCATCGGGATCGGGTACCAACATTCAAGCAGCGTTTTATATTTTAATATAATTAGAACGAATGTTGTTTTACGATATTTGCAAAGGAGATTTCGGTCGTCGGCAGATATGTTCGATTGCATAAATATACTTAGTATGAAATTATTTAATTTCAGGTGGCGCGGAAGAGACTGCGCGAGGGCGAGGATGGTCCTTTTGACCAAAGCGTCTCAGTGCGCTTTTGCGCTCAATGGAAGTAAGTGAAGCAGTTTTGTGCCTTCTAATTGTGCTCCCCGAAAAAATGTTCTGTAGAGTTTTATTTCGTTAATGTTTCTACTATCTCTGCATTAAAAACTCTCGACGCAAGATAAGAGAAAAAAGGATTGTTAACAGAAGGTTGAAATTAAGGAGTCCTGTTTCGATTAAACGTGGGTTTGAGTTCTGTTTATTGTGATATCAGAAAAAAAAAAGGATAAGCAACATTTAAATGCTTAAATATGTTATGAAAGCTTCAAAAACTATTCACAGAGCAATGGCATTTGTGTTTTGTTATTTCAAATTCGAACAATCAGCCAAGATCTTAAATGTTTCGCATCATTTGTAGATGATGCAAGCACATCTCATAAGCGTGTTGAATTTACGTAATGAAGGCTTCTTGTTTTGCAGGAATATTGGCGCATAGTGTGAATAGCAGAACCGAGTCGTATTTGGCAAAACTTGCGCGCCATCAGGCAGGGCGATGCTTTGTCGCACCCCTATCCACATGCCAGCACTCGTTCAAGCCGCCTTTCAACATCGGCATACTCGGTCATATCGATAATGGAAACACCGCAGTAACCTCAGCCAATTCAACTGGTAATTCTTTTTCGTGAATCTTGACAATTTTGTACTCTGATGTCAATTATGTGGAATAACTTTGAAATTAATCATGATTTCTTGGTTATTGGTTGCAATAATCGTGAACCATCACGATTCGCGCTAACTCTGTTCAGTTTATTAAAAAGTTTCTGAAGTGATTGCGGTGGAAATGTAAGGAGGGGTTTTTTGTAACTTCTGTTCCACTTTGATATAACTTATATATGTTTTTGATGCTGATTATTTTGAGAACAAATGGAACACATACGTGAAAGAAAATTCTGTGCAACTTTGCATCTTAGTTTAACATATTTGATCGGCGAATAGTAAAACCTGTGTGCTTTCCAATATAGACGCGCCTTATATAACCAGCATGATGGTCTAAATCAGCAGCGCTCTTTTATTTATGTAAAGAATTAAAAACCGGTCATTTCTATTATTGTCACAAATTTTCGCGGATTTTGTCTGATTAAATTATCAGTTTAACAGCAAAGATTGCCTTTGCTACTAAATTTTAACTTGAAAAATTATCAAAAGAACGTCTACATTAGCCTGTACTTCTATACCGTGCATTATTTCAGTTGTGGCAGCGAATAGCATGGCGGAATTCAAAAAGTACGAAGACATTAGCAAGAAATCAGAAGATAAAATGCACAGTCTCGCAGTCAGTTATGATATGGAATATGGACCGGAGAGGGGGCGCGGTCATATTGACTGTCCTAGTCATGAGAACAGCAATAATTGGTGGTGGCGACGGCGGCCGGAGAAACGTCATCATTTGGTGATGGGCGCCTGGGAGAGCGCATTGCCACAAACGAGCGACCACTTTCATTGGGATATTCAGGTTGGTATAATTTGCTTCACAGGGTTCCGTTGTGGCCTATTGGATAAGAGTTCTGACTCTAGCCGCAAAAGCCTAGGTTCAATACCCAGCAACGGAATCCCCCGGCTGTCAGGCCTGCGACAGTCGACCAGGGAGCACGTGTTGTAACTTAAGGCCTTCTTAGAAAGATCCAAAAGAGGACCCGCGTAGAAGCGAGATAAAAACGCTAAGAAACTTTATAATTTGCTTCACAACTGCCGACTCAAAATCATCATTTCTTAGTCAGTAAAATAGAAACTGAAGTTTTGGTCCCGTAGCGATAGGTTAATAGTGCTAATGTGCTCAGTTTAGTTTTCGATACTAAGCGTGTTTTGATGTTCCCTGCGGCTTTCTGTTTTTGACTAAGACGTTTTGACTATACATGAAGTCGATCGTATTTTTATGGTCAAAATTTCTTCCTTAGTTACGGAGAGTCGCACGGAACACCATAGCATGCTTACTATCGCTAACAAAATTGAATATCTTCTCTGTGGCGTGCACACTTTAAATCTTAATCGCAAGGAGATTATCACTTCATTTTATTTTTTAATGACTGAAAAATTACGATGACTCAAAGGTTACGAGACAATTTCATTGCAGCTGAACGAACTGTTCGGACAGTTCCATCCAGCAATAATGCCAGTGGTGCCAATAGAAGCGCCGTCTGCGTTTCCGACGATTGAGAAGCTGACGATGCGGAGGATGTTGAGAGTTCGGCGCAGGAAGATGAAGAAACACAAGCGAAGGAAGCGATATATGCGCGATTTCTACAAATACGCTACTTTCCATCGCGAAAAGAAAGCTAGGGTATGTCTCCTCGTTGCTTCCTTATGTACAACGTTTTCGTCTTGTTTTTTAATTAGTTAACGGCAGTTTTTATAGTGCTAATTTGAAATGTGTTTACCCTATGTAGGGCTGAGTTGGTCAGGCGTAGGTATTGCGGGTACAACTCTCCCTTTTTTGAGACTTGGGGTTTGGCTTAACTACGCAAATTTACCAAGCCTAAGCATTCAAAATGGCGGTGAGTTTGCGATACTTTAACTAATGGTCAATCTGAACTCATTGTCAACAACTGAGCCATCAAAGAGAAATTCTTGTCACGCATAGCTCTAATAATTGATATTTTTGCATATACAGAGGCTGAAGGGGTAAGTTAATTGCGATATAAACTATTATGATTCGCAGTGAGTTTGTCGTGCATAGCTAAAACAGTTAAAGTTGCATTTTTCATAGCTAGCAGTGACTGTTGTTTAAAGTTTTTCGATCAGTAATAAAAAATCTCATCAGGCACCGTGCTTGGTGAAGTTGAGCTCGTTAAACAGTACGAAAACACCGATATTTACGAATAATTGTAGTCGTTTCTTGGGTTTTACGTACGCACATTGATAGAAAGAAGCGATACCCTCTTTCGAAGCAATAAATACTATTCAATCTAAGATTTCATGTTACTGACCAAAAAATCTTAACAATTACGCCGTTCTTAGCCTCTCTGTTCCATCTGCTCTATTTTAACTGAATTTCAAGTAATAATCAAAGAAATTGTCGCAGATTCTATAAATGATGAGAGTGAGGATAATTTAGGCGGAAAAAGCGTTCCGATATCGAATGACTGATTTGCTTCGTGAATTGGATACATACGATGCGGAGAAGTACGTGCGCGAGACAATCGCTCGAGCCAAAGTTGATCCTCATGAGGGGTTGGCATGGAGCGGCCGAAAGAAGCACGCCCATTGGTCAGAGGTGATGACCATCGAGGAGCTTTATGGCCTTCCCAAGAGCGATTACATCGACAAATCCGCCGGCTACCCTGATGAGGAAGACGCCGCCGAGATCACGCGTCTCAAGGCCGACTACTACCGTCGCTTCAGGGGAATTGAGCTCAATGTGGATGACCCAGACAAGAGTGTCAAATGATCATTACTTGTTTCTGTTGTTCGAGGTTTACGATGAAATCTTTACGTTACATCCTTCCATTGTTGTATTAGGTTGTCCCAAGAGTTCATGCTAATGTAGTGGATCTCAGTCTACACTTTTTCGCCTTATTTAAATATGTTTAGATTTATTGCTTGAGGTTGCGCGAGTTTTCTACCAGTGGGATATGTTTTTTGATTAGCTTGACTATCCATATAAGTCTTCCTTAAATTTTTTATGCAAAATCGAGATTTTCAAGTGTGCTTTACCCTTCGGAAATAGTGGAATAGAGGCACCAGAAATCTAAACTGTGGTCGGCACAATCTATGCCACTCTCAAATGCTTCGAATCTTCAACATGGGCTATGAGATTTCAAGCATTTGCCTGTAAATTTTTGGGACGACCTAACATTATTCTGTTAGATCATGTTAGATTAATCGAAAATTGAAATCCACAGTGTGTGAATAAAAGTTTTGTTTATTGACAATATATGCATGTGGCGAATGAACTAAACGATTACATTGAAGAACTACGCGTCTACACACAGCAGCTTAATCAATAGCCTTTGCAAATTGGCTAAAGATGAATGACTAGGTGCTATTCGTATGATTCATTCGTGTTCAAGCTCATGAGCACCAGAGGCGGACAGCGGTGGACGTGTAAGGAAAAATATTCAGTTTATCTCAGGCAATCTAGTGAGCTCATATTCAGTGTGAATGGTGAATACATACCAGTTTTGTCATGGTAAGATTTAGAGTTAATGCCATATTGATATTTATGTTCCCTTAACCTCAATACCCGTTTTCTGCCTCTAGTCATTACTTTGAACAAGAATTTGCACCATATGAATGATGCTATCACTATCGAGCCAAAACGCACACAGTTTATCGCATGCTTAGTGCTTGTGATGATGCTTGTCGTGGTGCTTGTCGTGGTGGCTATGGTGCTTGTTGTGGTGATCGTGGTGCTTGTGGTGGTGGTGGCTGTGATGCTTGTTGTGGTGGTCATGGTGTTTGTGGTGGTGGCTGTGGTGCTTGTTGTGATGATCATGGTGATCATGGTGCTTGTGGTGCTTGTCATGATGGTGGTCATCCTCATCTTCGTCATCGTCATCATCTTCATCATCGTGGTGGGAATGCTTGCCATGGTGGTGCTTGTGATGACTGTGCTTGTGGTGCTTGTCGTGGTGGTGGTCATCCTCATCATCGTCATCATCTTCATCATCATGGTGAGAGTGCTTGCCATGGTGGTGCTTGTGATGGCTGTGCTTGTGGTGCTTGTCATGATGGTGGTCATCCTCATCGTCATCATCGTCTTCATCATCATCATGGTGAGAATGCTTGCCATGGTGATGCTTGTGATGACTGTGCTTGTGATGCTTGTCATGATGGTGATCATCCTCATCATCGTCATCGTCTTCATCATCGTGATGAGAGTGCTTGCCATGGTGGTGCTTGTGATGACCATGCTTGTGGTGCTTGTCGTGGTGGTCATCCTCATCATCATCATCGTCATCATCGTCATGGTGAGAGTGCTTGCCATGATGGTGCTTGTGATGACCATGCTTGTGGTGCTTGTCGTGGTGATCATCGTCATCGTCATCATCATCATCATCTTCATCATCGTGGTGAGAGTGCTTGCAGCTATGCTTGTGCTTGTGGTGGCTATGCTTGTTGTGATGGTGGTGGTGGTCATCTTCGTCATCATCGTCATCGTCATCATCGTCATCATCGTGATGGTGGGCGTGCTTGCAGCTATGCTTGTGGTGGCCATGGTGATGATGATGGTCATCGTCATCATCGTCATCGTCATCTTCGTCGTCTTCATCATCATGTTTGTGATGATGATGACCATGATCATGATGATCATGTTCGTCCTCGTCGTCATCTTCTTCTGCCTCATGGTCAGCGAGCTTTCCTTCAGCGTGCTCCAGTTGCTTGCGGAGATACTCAACATGCTAAAATTGTAAGGCAATAAAATATATTGACAAGATTTTGTTGCGACTCTTACGTGTTCTAGAGCGCTGTGCTCATCACGGGCCTCCTTGCAGTCCTTTTTGCAGTGTTTGTAAATCGTCTTTGAGCCATGATCATGGCTTCTGAAATGAAATGAGTAAATTATATGGCTTTGCTGTGGTCCAGCGTGGGGATCAGGGAAACATGCACCCAATTTGCAATCAGCAATGAATTTAGCATTAATTCGTGGTTGTTGTTTTATTGACAGCCAGTTCAATAATGACACTGATTATATTGAGAATTTCTCATGTTGCAATGATGTATTGGTTGCAGATGCGCCTCGCGATGAAGCTTTGAAAGGAGAGAAACATAGGGATATGAGCATTTCCGAATAAACCTTGCTCCATAAATTCACGCATAGGGTCTAAGAGTGCTACTTCATAGTAATAAATAACCTACCGCGACTGCACAGTGGCGAAGACGACGACGAGAACGAGGGCGAACACCAAGAAGGCCCGCATGGTAGGAATTCGGCGCTCGCCGACCGACTGCAACTCAAACGAGGTGACGAATGAGCTGCCTTGCCCAAGTTTGGGCGCTTATGTACACTCCATGTTATCAGTGGACGCAGGGGACAGCGTTTTGTGCTTCATATGCGTCTGCCCAGATAGGTGCTGATATTAGTTGTGAGATCAGACTAGTAGCAATAAACGAGCACTATCTCTCGTAACCGCGGCGCGCACGCCCCACATTCCGTGCTATTTGTCAACCGTATTTGCGTCATATTTGCAACCTTGCTTGCTCAATTGCGGCCTATGTCTGTAGAAGTTGCTAGAATGCGCACAGGAAAGACAGCACATTTAATGTGTTACAGTTCGCTCCGTTTTCACATTGACAAGAGATTCCATATGTCACGCACACTGTTCGACGCCGACTTGCCACGGCAGAAACACAAGCAGAGCACCAACGTAGACACATGCAAAGAGAACAAATATCAATTGGAATAGTTGGTTACACGATATAATCGTTGTAGAATGTAAAGCTCGCGATAGTATGAACACAAAGCGTTTTGCCGCACAATACGTTGCGGAGCTCTTATGATGACTGAAAGTTTAAAGCAAATCCTTGCACGAACACACAACGCGTAATTATACAGTCATTAGCGTATGAATAATTGTATATGCACTGGAGCCAATTTAATAAAACTGTTCAATGTCGAGATTTGAATCTTAATTTTGCATCATCATCAACTGTCATACGTTTTTTGTGTATGAAAATGTGATGATGAAAATGCAGAACTGAGACTCGATTTCTCAATTCCCCACAGTTTTATGATATGGATCCATGAACAACTAGACACGGGACAAACGACGACGTGACGACCACAAGACTCGTCTTTGTACATCGTGAGATCATTTGAACTTCTCCTCCACCAATTCAGACGCTTAAAGAGTACTAAATATACCAGCGCACAACTTTCTCTACGAATATATCGCAGTAATGCCAAGCCGGCTGGCTACAGTGTACAGATACTACTCTAATTACAAATGCAAGTGATGAGACAGAACGAATGCATTACTACTCAAAAAAGTGAAGCAACGACCGACATTATGGAAGAAGCTACAGAGCTGCTAGCACACAGTGAGACAGCGAGAACCGAAATTGATATTCAAGTGTAATGATGAGAGTGATGTGTTTATTGTGGGAATGGAAGTGTACTAAATGCACCATCTTTGGCGTTCAAGTAGACACCATGCAGAACGTCTTCGGTCGACGCTTTCTTGCACCGCGCCCCACGTGGTGGCCGCTAAAATTAGGCTGCGTAAACAAGAGATAATCTCAACTGATGCAGCGCGTTTAATGACGCACTTAGCGCGTGAATGGCGCAAGTAAATCTTCAGGAGCTGCTTGTTTGCATAAATAGTAAAGTGAAATAGCGGCGCCCTATATGCGGCATCAGCAGATGATCAAACAACAGACGATATCAAAGGGCAAGCGTTCCTCTTTCTACTACAGAGATCGTTAATGGAACGACGAACTATGAACCGGGCTCAGACATGAGAGTCTTTGTTAGCAACAAGCGCTTATTGAAGTTTCAGTTTTTTCGTCAAATTCAATTTTCATTACCAAGCGGAATCGTTACGTAATACGTTCCTCAAGGGGGTATAAATCTTGATAGTGTAATTTGACAGCTGTATAATATTTTAGTCATTTGAAAAAATTGCTGACCGCGAAATGATCTTAACTCTTTGCAAGTGTTTTGTAGATATTTTGGAGAAAAGTGCAAGACGAAGGATACAATATACTTCGCTCACGTTCACGAGTAGAATGATGCAAAGGGGCTGATAACGCAATCATTTCGTAATGTTATCCAAAACTTAACGCTACACTTGACAACGGGCTGAAGTACTACCCAATTTTATAGCTGACGAAACGATTTGTTAAACTACTTTCCTTGTCATAAAGTATTTGAGATGGGGAGAGATGAAGCGTAATGTTAGGGACTGCCGTACTATCAGAGTAAATAAAAGTCTTCAGTTCGAAGGGACGAATTAAAGGCTTCCGCAAACTGCGCCCCTTTTCAAGGAACCTACCACATATGGGGAATAGCAAATGTGCAAGCGCAATGATTGGTCATTCTCCGACTATTTTCCGATCAGTAATCGCCATTGCAATTGCAATAGTTAGATGAAGTAGGTCCCAGTAGTATTTACGAGTATAAATATTTCCAGTCAATAACAATATTGACCTCTGTGAGTGACTGCGGTAGCTGCAGATCAGCAGGCGCGGGGTCGTTGGCGACTTTGAAGCAGTGCAGTCCCGACGAGCACTGACACGAATCGTCGCACCGCACGCCGTTCAGAAATCCGTGCAAGACGCAAAACTTGACCGTGCCGTTGTTGGTCGTCGAACTGTGGCAGCATAGACCCGGCCTGCAGTCTCTGTGGCCGACGCATGATCCGCCCTGGTCGCCGCTCAGCGACTGATTGATCGACGAATGTAGCTTGTCCAACTGAAAAATGCATTGAGACTGAGAATAAGGTTCGATATGCGTTCTGCGTGCGACGATACTATTGAAGTAACGGTTATGATGTAACAATGTATCCGAGTTTTTGCCCATTTGCAGTAATAGAAAGTGCGCAGACTTGTGACATGCATAGTTCGAAAGAGGCTGCAAGGTAAAACAATGCGCGCGCGCGTGATCGAACGAGCGGCGGTACATGATATTTTGACGATAAAAACATCACCGCTGAGATATCAAAAAGTCGGTCGGTGTTTAGTGAGCACACATAAAAGCGGCCGTAATTCACGCTTACGACATCTATCACAGACAATATAAACGCAACTGAATGAACCTCATCAAATTTTCATAAAGGGACAGAGTAACCCATGAGAATCACTATACGCAAAGGTGTATAGTGTTTTATTAGATTTGGAAAGTTATTATAATTGAAATGGTACATTTTTATTTGCTCAAATTATTGTACAGCCAAGTGCGAGTTTTAATCCCACCAAAAGTCGTAATCAATCAATAAACTGTATCTTGCCTTGGAGCCGGGATTGTAAAGCGTAGTTACATCAAAGCGAAGACGTTTCTTCTTTCTTCCCGAAGGAGCGCTTGCCGGCTTCCCATTACCTTTGTCGATGAATTTGCGCAGTCGCATTTGTTGGCGACGCCGTTTGCGATCTTCTCGCCGCTCCTTTTTAGACAACTTCTGGTTCGTTGGCGGCCGTTGGCTCGTTGTGCTGCTCGATTGATCGAGCGTCGTTTTCTGAAGCGGCATGTAAAAATTATTTTGAAATAAGTTCGAATCGGTTTCAGCTGGAAACTTGAAGCAAAATATTGATCTGCAAGCGAGCTTGCGCACGGTCAGTGACTGCTCGGAAGCAATTACAACTGAAGTGTCGGTTACGCCAATTTTACAATACATCTCGTCATTTTCAAATTACTATTTTTTACAGCAATAGAAACGATGATTCGAAGAAGCCTACCTCATCAACCTCCAAGTGTATGTGCATGTGTAATTCAAAAGTCATTTCGAAGCTTTGCAATTCATAATTTTAAAATAAAGGAAAGACGCGCACGTTGCTAAGGTGGTATAAAGTACGATTGAAACTAATCGCACCTTCTCCTGCTGGTCATCACTGTACGATTCGAGGCGATCCAGTCGTCGGATGACTTGGGCCAGCTGTTTCATAATGCTCTTGCGCCATCTTACGTTGCTTTTCTTGTCATTAAGATCGTCATCTCTAAGACGACCGCCGGGCTGCTGCTGCGCTTTTTTCAATGGCGCTGCAAAATTTCGGTCCATGAACAATTATAATGCAGAAGACACAAACGCAATATTAACTCCAATCTTCGACTCGAATCTTTTTGTGAAATCGTTCATATGTAAAGAAAGAATATTTCTATTTCATATCGTGTTATCAAAGAGTTGCAGATATTTAAAAGCAAGTTTAAATCTTACAAAGAGTGCTAATCGACTTTGAAGCACTGGCGCCATCGTCGCCGAGCACCGCTTGATCGTCGTTGCCTTCTTGAAAAAGTTCGGCGCGGAGCATTCGCACTTTTTCGCGTAACTTTCTCAGTCGCTTTTTCTTCCGCCTCAAAGCTTTCCGAGCCAATTTTTTCTCTTTAGCCTCCGAATTTGACGATCTATCCAGTGTCAATAATCTGTGAAGAGAGAAATGTCATGAACACCTTTGCATATAATTTGATAAATGTTTACGTGTTATTTGAAGTGATGTTCATGGACGGGCTTATCTGTAACGTCCCATCGGTCGTAGTTGGCACTGACAAAGTCGTGTTGGCCGCTGTCGCAGCTGCGATCAAGAAGGTGCAAAGAACACACAAACAGATTCGTGGCAACATGTGCATGGCTCAAAGTACAAGCGAGCGCTATTGAAGTACAGATTTCTCTGATCACAATGCGTTAAGAATATGCAAGAAATAAATCTGACAGCCGTTTTTTACATGGCACGTTTCACATCACCACCACAGACGAGAAAGGACGACACGACACCCCCTCCATATACATTGAATGTGCAGAACGACCACTAACCGTGCGAAAACGCAATAAGGGCCGGCACCGCGGCGCGCGCGGGTGTCGATCGAATGGCTCAGGCGAGAAGCTCATAATGACGGCCATTCCTCATCCATGGCTCCTACGGCGACGTTGATTACGGTGCTGGCGCCCTATTCGGATGACCGGCCCGCGCCCCAGCCTCGATTCCCAGCGTTCCCCAGCCGTGGCATGACATTCGCTGAAAGCGACTTGCTCACGCTGTCATCGGCACGCCGATTTCCACCCTTCCATTCAAACTTGCACGACAATGTGCGCGCATGGCGCTTAGAAAGATGAAACACAGACGCAGCAACAAAGGCCGTTGCACACTTTCAACCGCCTTTACCGGCGGTAGCCGTCGGACCGGCTCAATACCCGCCCACATCGCGAGCGATAAGGATTTTTTTTCGTCGTCCAAAACTTCCCTATGTTCACAGACCAGTAATTGATCTTAATCGTAGACGAAGTAGAGTCTACTCTATCACCGAACCGACAATG
The DNA here is from genome assembly GCA_002796945.1 of Plectus sambesii. NCBI lineage: Eukaryota > Metazoa > Nematoda > Chromadorea > Plectida > Plectidae > Plectus > Plectus sambesii. Next base: position 24,610 of record NIUQ01000616.1, on the reverse strand, counting down.
TCCTTCACTAGTTGTAACTAGTCGCCAACGTGCCTTCTGTTGTACTGCCAAAAACTTGTCAAATAGCCACCAACTAAGCTGATCGGATTACAGTCATTTGTCGTCCGAAAATATGATGCGCTCTGTCGCGAGCGCGAATGCGTAAGCGAGGTTGGCTGGCTGGCAGCAACGCATCGCAGTCGGTTTGGATCTGTTGGTGTCGACTGTAAATTTGGACGGCAATCTCACAATGGTGCTCCCCAACGCGGGTGATCTGAACGGGCAAACGAACAATAATTATTACAAAGATGATGAGGAAGATGAGGACGATATTGCGAGTTCGCCCTCGACTCGGCGCCATTCCTCTCACACGGCGCAAACACATTCTCATGCGTCCAAGCTTTGGAAGTAAGTTTGATCTGCGGACTCTAAATTTTGTTGGTTCAAATCTATTAAATAATACAGCTAGCAATGTCCTGATTCACGAAACACATTCATCTGTTAAGCTAAAAAACTGAAAATTTCAAAATTACCTCTTGATTTCTTCTTTTTGCCGCTGTTTACTACGCCAGCGCTTACTTATTACATCAATTATAAAGCATCATAGGAGATATGAGATATATTTCCTAACTGATTTGTATTTTTGTGATTCGTTTCAAATCATTAATTATGGCAATGCGGTGTCGGCCAATGGACTTTCGGTGAACACGGTGACTACGACTATTATACCTTCAGCACGTTAATTGTAGAGGGAGCCAATTTCATCAAACTGTTGTTATTACAAGGGCGGAAAGCAAAGGGACAAGTCAGTTATGTCAAAATATTTTCCCCACGACTCCTTTTCTGATCAATCCCCATATTTCCCGCCATTGTAATTGCAATAGTTGTGATTATAAAAAGCTTGATTAAATCGATATCAATCGGACAAGGCAAAACGAGCTATTATTATCGTTCAAAACAAATTCAATATGACAGTGTGTCTCCAACTAAAACAGCGTTTAAATCGATTAAGAAAGATTTAAAAAGTAATTATATGTTATGTTATACTTTCCTGATTGTTTCGTATCGGCAAATAATGATGAAGGCGCTCCTTTTGGCGATCTTTGCTTCAACAGACTTCTTATATCCATAATTAGTATACATATATTTTGTTGCTTATGTCCATAATACCTCTATTGCATGAAATTCAGCTGTATGCCATCCAGTTTTTGTGGGCTCAACAAAAGTATGCATGCTCCCTAATTTGTTCATAAGCGCCATACTTTCAGGAAGATCAGTGTCGGGCCATCGTCCACGGCTACTTCGACAGACCGCCAACGTCGTCTGCACCTACTCGAGCGCTATTTCAAACAGCATGACAACTATGCCGCCATGAAACTCGCCGTAGAAAATCTACAAACGCATCCGTTCGACTTTCGCCTAGAAGTCAATGAGGACCAAATAATCACGCCAAAAAAGAGGCGAAGATGGCGCACCTTCTTTCACCACGTTGCATATCTGCACAAAAAGTTCGGTCTGCGTCACATATTTCTGCTACTCTTGCTCATCGGCTATGCGCTTATTGGTGGCGCGATTTTCGACGCAATTGAACGATCGAACGAAATCGAAGATCTGCAGGGCGCGCATCAAGTACTGCTGCATAGAATAGGAAACGTCAGCGAGGAAATAATCTCTATCGTGTCCGCAGTCAATGGTACACACCCGCAGGCTGAGGTGGAATCGATTGTCAAGGACTTCTACAAGGATATGCTCGACCTGGAAGGAAAGCTGAAGAACAGCGTGTTTGACAAGGTTGACCACGAACGGTTGGTGTGGGATTTCGGTAGCGCCGTGTTCTACGCGTCGACGCTATTCACGACGATTGGATACGGTACGATTGCGTGTGCAACCGCGTGGGGCAAAGCAATCAGCATCGTCTATTCAATCATCGGCATTCCACTCATGCTCGTCGTACTCAATGATGTCGGCCGCGTGCTCTTTTTCGCCCTGCAAAAGCTCTACAATCGTGTCTATCAACTATGTCGGTAGGTGACATTCATAGTTCGCGATGCAAAGCGTGCAGCGTCAAACAAATGTCTGAAAGAAGGGCTTTAAACGAGTTCCTGTTTGTCAAAGCGGCACTACTACTGAGGCCTGTTTCATACACTTATTGCAATTGCAAAATTGCAAAATTACAGAATTTCAAAATTGCGGAATTGCAAGCGCGGTGACGGCCATTTTATGATTATTTCATATTCTCTAACCTATCACCGCGTTTGCAATTATGCAGTTGCAATAGTTGCATTTTAATAGGCCCCCTCATAGTTCTGTCTTGTACAACCATTTTCGCTGAATTATCTCCCATTCAAACTGCAAGCTATCAGCGCTGCCTCGAGTACGCCGCGTCACATTACACTTTATGATGCCGGCATAGGACCTTATAAGGCCCGCGTCACGGCCGCCCACTTGTTAAACGTCACACCAGAAGTTGTACTAAAAACCAATTACGTCATCTCGCGTGAATGCTGCAGATAGGGCTCGTTTGAACGCTGTTACAAGAAAATGAACGCTAAACAAACATTCTGTCGTTACAGCAATTATTCGGCATTATTTCAAATTTGCATATTTCCTCAAACCTGCAATAAAAATTTGCTCTAAACCATGAGATAACGTAGCAATTTCCTCGTTCAGAGGCTACGACGCAAATTTTGTTCGGTTGTTTGTTTGTTCATTTAACCCCTAGACAGTCATCGGCTCAGCTACTCAAGCTTTACGCATAGCTAAGGCAATCGTCTAAGGACTCGGTAAAGCTTGAAAGAGATTCGTACAGTGGCGCATCCATAAATTATAAACTGCTCTCCTAATCAACTTTGGACTCGTTACCGGCGAGCTTTGCTCTGAGCGCTACAGACAGAATATCAAATGCTTTCGCTAAGATATTCACCATTCTCACTTTAACATGGGCATTTTTGAAATTCAGACACGTTCCTCTAACAAAATTTAATAGAATATCAACCTTGACTTGGAAAGCGCTATATTTAAAGGAGGAATTGTTTATAAAGCTGTTTATATTTCGGAATGCAATCCACCTGAACGCTTGCAATTTCAGACGAACTCGATTGTGTCGAAAAGTTGACGAAAACGATACCGTCGACCATACATTCCCACTACGATTAGCCGTTCCGCTGGTGTTCGTGTACATGCTGCTATGCGCGGTCGTCATCCATGTGTTCGACAACGAGCTGCGAGGCGAGGACGAAGGCGGCCTCTCTTTCGGCGATTCATTCTATTTCGCGTTCATTTCATTGTCAACAATAGGCCTGGGAGACATTATGCCGAACAATATCCAATACAGCCCCTTTGTTGCCGCTTTGTTCCTTTTCGGCTTGACGCTGTTGTCGGTGATCAACAGTACCTTATATGTGCGCATGGAGCGGCATTACTTTCGAGCGATGGAAGCGATGGAAGAGGTGCTGGAGGAGTTGCACGCCGAGGAGGTGGACGAGAACGTCCGCGGACATAAAGTCTTCAAGAACATGAGCGACGCGATCCGCATCGCGACACTGACCCTGCCGGGTATGGAGGAGGATGAGGAGGAGAATCATAGAATGGTGATTAATTTAGGCAATATCGTGACGACGCGAAGCAGTGAGCGTAACAGCGTTTCGTCTACTCCACACCATTCCCGCCGTCAGTCAACTACCAGGGAGACAGACTCGCCGATGCCGACACTTGGAGCTATGGGCTTTAACCTGGCTGCTTTGCACAAATACAGCCAAAAGAATGAACCGCAGGAAATGCCGACTCTGGACAACAATCATATTCTGAGTCACAGCGACACCAACTTGTTTCTCGTCCGTTCGCCGCAGCCGAGAGTTCCATCGAGCCGAGCTCTGCATCTGTTCAGACGGATTCACCCAGAACTCCCAGCTTATCATACGGTGTCGTAACGTCCCACAAAAGTGTTATTTGTGTAACTTTGATTTCTGTATAGTATGCTGTACCTATGAAAGAATAATGACTTTTTAGTTGAAAATTGTATCTTATCTTTTTTACTGTCAATTAATGATATGATATCTCCTTATTATTCTCTGCTAGTTTCTCGATAGGAAAATTAATGATAGAACGCTAATCGACAATGATTTGCCACTTTAGAGTCATAAATTTTTGTAAACTGAAATATGTGATATCAGGAATTAATGATATCATGTCGTAACGTCACTATGAAATGATTTAATATTGATATGGTATACAATCATTTTCAATTAATAATACCACTAATCCTTTGCTGCGCTGAACGCAAAAGTTCGCACGACATATGAATCAGCTGGCACATTGCATAAATTGCACTATAGCGGCCGAAAATACAAGATACTGCACATTTTGATTTTCAACTTATCAATCATTTGGATGGACAAGCTTTAATTGGGTCCCTACAAAGGCGGTAGACTGAAAACGGCTCCTCTTTTTTGACATGAAAGACGATCGAACAGGACGAGATCACAAATAAAACACAAAAAGATATCAGTTGCAATTGGTTACATTTGACAGGCACACCTACCGGCGGACTTGGCGTTTTATAATGCTCCAATTGTTGCGAACAAAACGAAATCTTAAAATAGGCGCCTATTTGCTGGGTCACACAACGATTTTCTAAATTTACAGTATGGTGCATTTCATTTTGCCACATTTTGATTATTGCGAGAGACTGGGTGGTCCGTTTAAGACTGGCGAAGGCCCATTGGATAGCCTTTCGCTTCGAGTTTGTTTCTCTTATCAATTGGTTGAAATGTGTTAGGAATACCTGCGGGGATTTCCCAGCCTTTGTATTTTATTTGTACTGCAGTGTTTCTATTTGTGATCTCGTCTTGTTTGTCTTGTCAAATAACACTCGGGCACCGTTTTCAGTCTGTGACCGCTTATAGCGGCCGTTTTCTTTTTTTTTCATTTGGATAACAATTGCTGACATGATGCCGTTGCACGTTAGCTCTTACTGTGTAGGTTGAGCCAACGCACTCCTCCTTAAAACGCCTTTGGTTGTTTTGATTGGTACCGCCATCGTTCACACTCCCACTATCGCACGCTACGTTTTCACGTCGTCATGTCCGCTGTGTAGTACATGACGATGTACGAGGCGGCTTATCGCTGATTTTTATGTGATTGCGTCGCATGTCAAAAATTAACGAGTGTTGGACCGCGCGCTGAAATAAGCTGCTGACCGTCAAGTCAGCACCCCCCGTCTTACGTTTATTGCTTAACGTGCTTAGCTGTCCGAAAAACCGCAGCGAAACTTGCTTGCGTCAAAATTTTCAGTCACCGTCACAGCCCGCCGGTAATCCGTGCGTTAACCGGTTTATTTTCTAATCCGTTTACTTGATATGGAATCGGTCCGTCCACCTCCGACTCCTACTTTAACAGTGACTTTTGATGAGTGTATCAGAGACAGTGACGGAGAAGCGAAGGTAATGGCGGCGAATCGACGGGACAGCTCGATCCGGACGCGACCGGCGTTCGGCAGAAGAACCAGCGTCGCGTCGATTGCTGTTCAGAAATCGGATCATCGACAGCGCATGAAAATGCTGGAGCGTTATCTCAAGCAACACGACAACAGTACCATCAAATTGGCGGTTGAAAATCTGCAGGCTTCCTCTTTTACCAGTCCATTTGCCTCTTTATTTAAAGTTGATCAAGATGGTGCCGCTAAACGAAACAAGAAGCGAAGCAAGTTCAGCGCTATTTTCCAGTATTTTTTGTATTTGAACACAAAGTTTGGCCTGTCACACGTCCTATTAATTCTGCTACTTATTGCATATTCATTATTGGGTGGCGCGATATTCGACGCGATTGAAAGGCCGCAAGAGCGTGAAGATCTTCAAAGAATTCACCAAGCTTTGATGGGAAGAATTGCCAACTTCAGCGAGGATATATTATCCATGTCACTAGCAGCGACAAATGAGTCTACAACAGTAGCAGAGATTGAGCAGAAGACGAAAAATTTCTACTTGGACATGCTGACCATCGAGAATAAGGTGGTAGACAGCGTGTTCGATAAGGTCGACAACAATCGTTACCAGTGGAACTTTGGAAGCGCCGTCTTCTACTCCACCTGTCTATTCACAACGATCGGCTATGGGACGATTCTTTGCGTCACCCCCTGGGGGAAAACAATCACTATTATTTATTCGAGCATCGGCATCCCTCTCATTCTCGTCGTGCTCAGCGATTTAGGACGTGTTCTTCTTCTGGCGCTTAACACTTTCTACAACTATATTTATCGGATATTTCGGTATGCTGCTACTACGTCTGATGCTAATCTGCCAATTTTATTCCATTTTCACTTTATTAAGGGTACAGTGGAGTTCGTTTATAGCGGTTTCGGTTATAACGGTATTTCGGTTATATCGGTCAAGATTTTCAGTTCCAAAGCGTACTTTCTCATACAACGAAGTTCAGTTATACCGGTATTTCGCTTATACCGGTCAAAACTTGCTGGTCTCCCGGTGACCGGTTTAAACGAATTTCACTTTACTTTTCAAAGAGGACATTTTCATCACCAAAATGTTCGTTACAGGAATATCAATTTTTGGTCTCGCAACGGTAAAGGTTTACGCGCGAAATGCAACTGACGTTATCGCTAAGCGAAAAACTATTAAAGAGAGCACCGAGTTTAAGCAATTTTCTAAATTATTCTCATGTTTTTATTTTTATCACATACGCATGAAACAATATCATTGATACTCATTTTTGTCGCATTCGAATCTATTTTAATTGAGCTATCGTGGTCAATCTTAGCATAATAAAATTAGATCCCACAGCGATGTGTGGGGGGTTACGTGTCGTGTGAATGAATACTACGCTGTTCCCTTTTCCGAATTGTAAACGACTAAGAAATTTCAACTTTATTCTCTCTAGTACTTCTTCTCACAAGTTATTTTTCTGTTATCGCAATAGTCTGGCAGAAAAGTAACTATCATCGTAATAATTTTCATCGTAATAGTTGTCATGGTAGTAACGATACCTTCGTTTAAGTGTACATTTTTTTAAATTGAAGCATACTTAAACAAATTTAACTTGAAAAATCTCCATTTCAGACGAACTGGACTGTGCCGAGTGGTGGAAGAAAATGATACTACTGATCGCACATTTCCTCTTAGAGTTGCGATTCCACTTGTCGTGGTGTACATGCTGATATGTGCAATAATCGTCTTCATATTCGATTACAAATCGAGCGGTGACGAAGACAGTATATCATTCGGCAACTGTTTCTACTTTTCGTTCATTTCGATGACGACAATTGGTCTCGGAGATGTCATGCCGAATCATATTCAGTATAGCCCGTTTGTCTCAACGTTGTACATGTTCGGGCTGGTATTGTTTTCCGTGATCAACAGCACGATCTATTCGCGTATGGAGCGGAATTACTTTCGAGCGATGGAGGCGATGGAAGAGGTGTTGGAGGAGATGCACGCCGAGCAGGTGGACGAGAGCGCCCGTGGGCGCAATGTCTTCAAAGGTATGAGCGACGCTATACGCATAGCCACGCTCACCATGCCCGAAGTTGACGAAGAACGTGGAGCAGGGAAGGCGCAAAATTTAAGTCCGCTTCCGGATGACAGTCGACGCACCAGCGCGTCATCCGGGCCACGACATAGAAATCGTGATTATTCAGGCAGCAGCGACATAAACTCGTTCGTGCCGACGCTGGGCATCTTCGGCGGCGTCAAGCTAGGTTCGCTGCGAGAAATTAGCGAAGTCAGCGAGCCACGGGAACGAGCCAAACCGGCCGCAATGAAAACAAATATAGCGAAAAGTCGCAGTGATACGAATTTATTTTTCGATCGCCCGCGACGGCTTTCTCAACGATTTCGACGATCTCTTCATTCGCTCAAGCGCGTTCATCCCGAACTATGACAAGAGTGTGAAAGTACAGTGTTACGATCAGTGTTAGTTATGACATGTATAATTATTTCTGACTCTTGCTTTACGAAACTCAAATGTTCAAATGTGGCTCTGTTACTGACGTCATAACTAACACTGGTCTCGCGTCTATTCCACTATTTTTGATGCAAAACTCAGTGATTGTGTAGTATGTGTATAGTAGTGATGCTCGCATGCGCGAGGCTAAAACTGATTTTGGGTTTAATCCGTGATCTGATCAAAAACGTAAGGTCCTGCTGAGTTTCGAAATTGCTCACAACGGCGCCTACTTGAGAGGAGCCAGTGATAAAAGGATTGCTTCGCTGTTTGCTCAGGACAGGCCTAGCGCTGAGCGCAGTGGAATGCGCTTAACTCAAACGCGATTATTATTTAAGGCAGCCGCTGACGGTCAGTCTGGAATTCAGTTCCGTTGCAGTCTGATGACGGACTGCCACACGTCATTTTTAATCGATAGCGGTAATCTGCTAGTCTAAAAATGTGTTTACTTTATAGCCTCCTGTCTTCTCTAACACCCACCCTATCAAATGATGATTATTGCTAAAGGGAACTACAAGCGCCTAACACCAGTAGGCGGATATTTACCATCGCTAATGCAAAATAAGGGACCCGCCTAAGCGGGACAAGGATAAAATGCCCCCATATTTTCTTATGTTTTACCTGGCAATGATAAATTGCTCTACTGATGTTAGGCGCTTGCCAAAACTGACAGTTTGTAGATGCGTTTGGAATGTGTTGGAATATACCGTATTTTCTCGAAGATATTCCATTTCCTAATGAGCTTCAAACCTGATAAGCCCGTTATTGCTGGCAAGAAATAGGCCTCGTTTTCGGGAACTATTCGGATAAGTCGTAATACTGCATTGGGTCCGAACGTGTTTGCTAGAAACACAGCCGATTACGACTGGAGGACTATTAGCTTTTCTTTCGAAGGGTAGATTTATTGTTTTAAACACGATCATAAGATATAACACGCTGTTTGCCAAAAGAAACAAGTACAGTATATTAATAAACAAAATAAACCCCGCGGGGTCCATATGAGAAAATATGGCAGTAGCAATCGTCATGAATCAATCAGTATCCTATGTTCAAGGAAAGCATAGTGCATCGTGTTGATTAATTGAAATTCATCACCCTTGGGTCAAATTATGTTATATTTGCATTTCTTTCGAACGCAAAATTGACGGAATGAAATATCAAAGTGTCGATTAACGGTGAAAGATCAAATATTACATGCATACTTAACGCATAGAGAGATAATGTAGCACTCTTTTCTTGAAAGAAAAATAGCATATTCTGAAGAATACACATCTTCTGAACTGATTTTAACATTTTTTCAACAAGAAAATAATGCGAGAGATTATATTTTATAATTCATAATTAATTATTTCATATCATTTTTATGAAACTAAGAAATGTGAAAATGCGTGATAATCACGCAGAAATATAATTACACTTCTACATTTCTGAATCACAACAGTTTTGCAAAACTGATCGGGAGTTGAGCAAAGTATGAATTCTTGTCAATCTGACGAGTTTCCTAAATGTTCAATTACCGAATTCTGCTACATCACTCGTATGGCATTCGACACAAAAGTTATTAAAATGGGTAAATAATTATTAGCAACTCAGATAATTCATTCGATGCAACAACAAAGCCCGCATATTCTTTTCTGAGGCAGAATACATTGCTGTATGCATCGAGACTGAGACTGTGTAAATTGAAATATGAAATGTTGGTTAACGTTAGTGAATATCCGAGATATCAATTTTGAGATCAAAAGATATGTTGCAAAATCGCGATTTCTTAACCTTTAGTTATAGATGGCTGAGCGAACGCATTTTCACTCAACGCCCCCTGCTGATACGTCGATAGGATTAATTGTCCTTTGTTGCATTATAGGCAAAGGAGCGATGATGGCATTGCGGTGCACTATCTTTTAACCCAAAGAGGCACTCGCTTGTTCCGACTTAAGGAGAGACAGTCAGCTCACCCAGGCAATCTCACTCTCCCTATGAACCACCATCGTGTTATATATTGTTGTTTTGTTACAACGGAAGATGATAGAATAATAAAGAATAGAGACAACTATCAACAGTGACAAAAAGGTCATGACTTCATAAGGCACTGTTTTCAAGCATCAGTATGCAGATTTTATCTGCTCAGTGGCGGCTGCTGAAAGCCGAGGTGACGACGAAATGGACTGCCACAAACGCGGGCATGCGACAACGGAAGGCGTAAAGCAGCCATATCAACTGCGCAAGCGCATTAATACGACCTTTCAAATTGTTTAACTGGAGCCTTGCCGAACAAATTGTAGTGATCATGAAAGAGGCCGCGAGCAATAAATTGATCAACATATCGCCGCTGGTTAATGGCTTTGTTTGTTTAGCCCGGCGAATAAAGCCGTTGAAGAAGACAACGACGTTAGTGCGTCTACTCTGCTCGGCTAGAATTTTACCTTCCATGGGAAAGGTTTGTCAACCTTGCCAATATATCATTAAATTAGTAAGTTCTCGTTTGTTGGCGTTCTGTATGTATTATGCTCTATTCCCCTCCCCTTTCTATCCTTATTCCTTTCGGTGGGAGTACGTGATAAGAGCGGAAGGGTGTACGTGACAAGCGCCTAACAGCAGTAGGCGGGAATGTGTCGTCACAATACAAAAAAATATTAGCGTAGGCTCCCTGCCCTGCTTTGCTGTTCTTATGTTTTGTACTCCAATGAATCATTTCCACCTACTGCTGTTAGGTGATTGTGTGTACGTATCTCTGAGTTTCAGCCACCCGAAGAAGATAATGGCGTACTTTGTTGCTTTTGCAACGCAGTCTTGATTAGATCATTCACCCCTCCTTCACCCCTTCGGGTTGGCCGGGTCCCGTACAGCCGCTATCCAGTGTCGCGTACAAATTTCCAATTGATAATTATCAGATTATGCGAAATGGATGAGATAGATTGGTCACCGCCAACACCGACATCCCTTGGCGATGGATTCTTTAACGATGGCGAAGAATTCAGCACAACGACAACCCCGAAGAAGCAGTCATTGGCAGCGCGCCGAAAAAGAGAGAAGAAGCACAGCATGGTGTCTTCCGTTAGTTCCATTTCAGCAACCGATCGCCGTCAACGAATGAAACTGCTCGAACGCTACTTGAAGCAGCATGACAACAGCATCGTCAGATTGGTCGTCGAAGATCTCCAGTCCTCTTCTGAGGACATAACAAAAGGCGCTCCCTTTTTCGATGAAGAAAAGAAGCAGGAAAGGAAAATACGATGCAACAATATTTGCCAGCACTTATTCTATTTGAGCAAAAAATTCGGCCTGCGACACATCCTACTAATACTGCTACTCGTTGCATATGCATTGGTAGGTGGTGCCATCTTTGACGCGATCGAAAGGCCGCATGAAATAGAAGCTTTGAACAGATCGTATCTAGTGCTGATGCAGAAGATTCAAAATGCTAGTGAAGAAATACAAGTGCTGCTCTCTCCAAATTCTATGCCTCATAATGAAACAGTCGCACAGTATCTCACAGAGTTCTATAAAGAGATGCTGGATTTGGAAGGAAAATTGATGAATAGTGTATTTGATAAGTTTGACAACGGACGTTACCAGTGGAACTTTGACAGTGCACTGTTCTACTCGATCGCTTTATTCACAACGACCGGCTACGGTACGATCACTTGCGCGACTGCGTGGGGAAAAGTATTAACCGTTCTCTACTCAATCATCGGCATCCCTCTTATCCTCGTGGTGCTCAACGATCTCGGACGCGTACTCTTTTTCGCTCTGGAAAGGCTCTACAATCGCATCTATCGTCTGATTCTGTGAGATTCTCTTTCATTGTTTACCGCCTTTTCTCAATGATAAACAAACGCTAAACTTACTGTAATCCGCTGATGAAAAGCCAGGGGTCGATGACGTTCGAAAATAGGCTCACAACTTTGTTCTGCTCCCAACCTCAAGTTCTTCGAGCTCTATTTTTATAAGTTGCCTTGAATTTAAAGCACGTTATGTTGTCTTCAAAACTGTCCAACCGATAAATGAGAGCCGTAAGCTTTTGATTAACTGGGACAGGAGAAAGAGATTCTACGAATAAACGCTCGCTGCCCACAGGGAAGTGACCATTGAACGAACGCTGGGATGGATATGATAAAATATGATTGATGCTTATAATTAGCTCTTCAACCTTTGACCAGCCGTTACCAGTAATGACAACTACCGGGTTTTTCAGAGTATAAGCCCCGGGGCTTGTAATAAGAATTGGCACTTTTCGCGGCTCCACCTTGTCCCTAAGTATAAGCCCATGGGCTTATACTTGGAAAATTCAATNATAGAAGATCTATATGATTTTTGCAAATTCTATTAGACAATGCGGTATTTACACCTAAAATTCATTTGAAATAATTTCACTTCACGCATTCATGGTGATCTTTTTTCGGCTCCAAATATAAGCCCCGGGGCTTATATATGGAAAGTCAAACCGAATATAAGCCCAGAGGGGCTTATATTTGGGGGGCTTATACTCGGAAAAACCCGGTATCTTTTGCGCGCCAGTTTCTGTAATTATGCATGGCGTTTCAAGTTTCTTCTAGATAATCTCCCGAGGCCATCGTTTGAAAGTTAAGAGAAGCTTTTAAAGGCTACGCTGCAACATGCACGTCATAGTGAAAGAATATCGACTCTCTGCTATAACACTCTTTATTATTGCAAACAGTTTGAGGATCGTAAGATGTTCTGTTGGGGCATATTTTTCAAAATATCAGATAACATGTTTTTTATCATTTGCTCTCCACAGTGCTCAATGAAAGCTGATTGATCCTCCTTGATTCAGGCCGACACGCTTGTGCCAAAAATTCGACGATCATGACACCGGCAAACGGACGCTTCCCCTTCGGGTCGCCGTTCCCGTCGTCATCGTCTACATGCTATTGTGCGCTGCCATAGTCCACCTATTCGATTACAAGCTTCGCGGAGAGGACGAAAAAGGACTTAAGTTCGGCGATTCGTTCTATTTTGCATTCATATCAATGAGCACAATTGGCCTTGGAGATGTGATGCCAATTAATATCCAGTATAATCCTTTGATGGCGGTCATGTTCATATTTGGCCTAGTGCTCATATCGGTCATCAATAGTACCGTATATGTACAGATGGAGCGCAACTATTTCCGCGCGATGGAGATGATGGAGGTGTTGTTGGAGGAGTTTCGTGGCAAAGACAAAAGTGAAGCAACTCGTGGTCATGGAATCTTTCGCGCCATGACCGACGCCATCCGTATTGCGACGCTAATTCTGCCCAATGGCGACATACACCGTCGGCCAGGAGGACGTCAGCTTGGCACGCTGCCAGAGAGTGTGCGCATGAGCACAACGTCAGGGAACAGTCTGTTGTCAATGCGGAGGGACAACAATAAGAAGCGGATGTCGACTAGCAGCATCATATCGCCGGCGGCAGCTCTAGGTTTAAGCCTGGCCGCCGGCCGCCAGACGAACGGCCACCACGAATCAGAATTGAAGGCGGCGCACCCGATTCAACGCCGCAAAAGTCGCAGCGACCCAGATTTATCCATTATTCAGAACCATGAGCCAATTGAAGCAGTGACGCGCCCCCAAAAAGTCAACTTTGGATCGCGTTTCTACCTTGACACAGTGCGAGAGGTGAACGAGCTAACTGACTACGAAACGAGCAGAGCTGGGATGCGGCGCGGTCGAACCATATCTCGAAGCGATACAAACCTGTTCAATTTATTCCAAAATCCACCAGACGTCGTCCTCGATAGCCATAGGACTTATACGCGCTTTTATGTTGATAAAGTGAGCGAAGCTGCCGAGGATGAGCAGCCTGAACAAGTTGAGTATGCTGTCACACGCATCAAACCAAGGCGAAGCAGTGATACCGCTTTAGCCACCTATTCCCCGCCACAGTATATTCTTCAGCATTACCAATCTTCTCAGTCACTCGGCGACTTGTACACTCAAGTTGGCATCGGTCCACCGGTATCGTTACCAACTTAATCGGTTCTCCAGTAGCGCTTCAATTTCGTGGACCGTTATTATAGCGGTACAGATTACGTGGATCAGTATTTATCGGTACTCGGTCCAAGCGCGTAATATCGTACGCACAATTAGAGTATGCCCAACTTTGGATACATTTGTAATGAGTTAAGGGACTAAGAGGAGATGGGATTCAATGTAAATGTACAAATTCGCGCAAAAAGTGTCCGCTGACGCCAATGCCCTCTTTGTATATCTGCAGTAATTATTTATAGAGTTATCTCACAATAGAATAAGATACAGATTCTTTTGTACTTATTTTTTTAGTAAACTCAACCTTCACGATTACCGATTGAAAATATTAATGAACTGAGTACTTGACCGCTGGACTGCCGTATTTATAATTCGTACCGAATCTGATGGTGTGCCACAGTATCTGTGATTTGAACTTTTGGATTTAGCATACTGCTGTATTGCTGCAGGCTGCTCCAATAGTTGCATGTACAAAAAGTTCCTACTACGAGTATATTTGCCTATAAACCTAGAGCTTATACGTTTATTATCTTTCATAATGTTTACACACAACGTGACTCCGACGTTGCAAACAGCACATACGTATTTATGCGCCAAAACTAACGCGATTATAGCCGATCAGAAACCAACACTGCCATTCGTCAGCGCTTGCGTGAGTATACAAAGAGGCGTTACGGCGTCGAATGATCCGATCAAACGAGCAAGGCGCATTTTGTCGTGCTCACTACAGAACGAGCTTAGATCAAGCAGCGAGTGAAGGGGCGTAAAGTAGGCAAATGTTACACGTCATGGAATTTCGATTCAACCAAAATTACCAAAACGACATACATCATTTCCTCTTTAATAAGGAATTTTTCAAACATAGCACGACATCTCTCGAGCCTACGGATCATGACATTTCATCTCTACGGAAAAGGCCCTGATTGGCGTTTAAAGTTTCTGTCGAAAGCAGAAATAGTATGTAATAAAGCGCTTGTCAAGAAATGACAGCAAGATTGCAACATCCCAAGTCAGTGTCTCAATCGTTTGTCGAGCTGAAGAGTGTCATGATCACTTTGCAGTTTTGCGCACATTCTTATTCTATTAGTGAGGAAATGTGAGAATACGAAAAGATGCAGTATTCCTGCTATTACGATGGTAGGCTGATCGTTTAAAGATGGATTCAAAACTGCCACCTCAGTAGAATCTCCCCGGATGACGTCATCGATTGTCTGTCTAGCTCGTGACGCACTGGTTAATAGGGCGCCTGCTATGAAGCGGACATCACTGCCCTTTGAATGGCCGTGCTATCTGTACATGCGCACAGTCGCTACAGAAATTCTGCTCTCCATACCATTTAACAGCCAGCACCATTTTTACCCTCAGTCCAACACCCGCTATATTATCAGCAGCCTCAAGTGTCCCAACAATTGATTTACAGTAATACAATGTCCAACAACCATGAAAATCACATGAAAAAAGCCATGCTATGAGAATAGCGGCGTCAACATCCAGCAGCGCTGCAGATAACAAATAACATTCACGGGAACTATATGGAAGACGAAATAAAAAGTGTTATTAATCATCATAGTGACCCACACATTACGCAATAACCGCAAATGTATCACATATAGACATCACACACTGGTAAAGATGGTAGGGTAAAGGAAGATGAACAAATGTTCGTCGCTGGAAATCATCGCTCAGATTGTTCCATCATATTCAATACTTGCAGAGCTAAGGGAGCTAAAAAGCATCAAATTTAGCGTACAGCCTTTACTTGTTTTGCAACGAGCCATTTGAATTATTCTCAATCAAAATTATGCCCAGATCGTGTTTTCACTTCCCCAATAACGAGCGTTGTTAGACTTTAAACATCATATAACCATATTACGTCAGATGATATCGGCGCTTTTGATGAAGGCTTTTTATGATCTTAAACGCTTTGTTTATTACAAAAGCAAAGTAGTAATATGCCAGTATCATACGTTAGGCATCGAAGAGCGCGTGTTATTTTGGAAGCATAAATATGACGCTAAACCTGTCACTATGTTGCGAAGTCCTCTGTTGATAATAACAAGTAGTAGCCGAATGCCGATCAAAAACCAATCACTTAGGACGTAGAAAAGGAGTCAGTTTGGCATTTCTTGATAAAAATTGGCCATAGTATCGATATGTTTGATGTTTTTGTCGATATTTGTTCGCTTTGATATTGGCGGCTGGTTTAGACAGATTATCGTATACTTTTGCGTCTCATTATTATAGTGCCGACCGTAAATACTGTAGCAGCAAAGACAGCTCAGATGAGCGCCGACAGCAATAGGACGCTTTCTTTTTAGCAGTGTTTTCGGGCGGCACCGTACCTTTGAAAGAATATTTGTTTATGGTGTTTTGCAGTCGCAGACATTATTCTCGGTTAGTACGAGTACTCGTGCGGCAGTTTTCACTTGAAAAATTATCTGCGACGTTTAATTGCATTAACAAATTATCTATCAACAAAAGAGGAGAAAAAATAAATTGTACTTTGACTAAGTCATTCACTAATTTTTCTGAAATTAGAAACGTACGTTGTAATTGACTCTTTGGGACTGCCATGGCCGCTGTCAGGGACGGCGATGTCAATGGTAGGAGGCGCCCCGTGCTTCTCGTTGTCGGTGTCGTCTTCGTCTTCATTCTCTTCATCTTCCTCTTCTGGCTCGGATGATGAGGTCATCTCACTGATGCGTTCTTGCTGTACGCGGCTTACCGCCGCCGATAACTGGCGCGAACTCGCTCGCGATCGCTTAGAGGCCACCTGCATCTGCGCTTTCAGCAACAGTCGCATGCACTCGTCGAATTTGAAGGTACGTGCGTCGTCCAGCGGCGTTCGCTTCCATCTGCAAGTTATATATATAATTTGGGTGGCTGTTATATTCGCCAGTCATTCATTTACATTCAAATGGCTTTTAGTGTCACTGCAATAAACAGGTAGCATTTATTTCAAAATGATAGCAAAATAGAAGCACCGGTGCTTCTGTTGGTATATTGTATGCACACATATCTTAATAGGTTTTTTCCAATGTGTTAGTTGTTCAAGACATTTACAAGTGTTTAGGCCAGGAAGATTGTAGTTGAACTGAAAGGAAGATGCAATGAAACATGCCACCGACAGCTGCGCGTCACCTGTAGCCCTATGAAATGTTGACGGTGAGCCAGTTTCATAAAACTCTCAAGTGCTGAGAACTGAGATGTTTAGTCTTGAAACTCAGTTCCCAATTCCATCTGAATATCGATTACCGCATATGCTAATTTAAAGACGACTACCCAACTTTGAGACTCAGTCTCTCAGTTCTCAATGCTCAACAGCTTCACAAAATAGGTCCCAGTCAGGCAATTCGCAGAGAAACTTGGCCAAACGGCGTACCTGTCTTCGGGATCATGCCGAACTTTGGCCACATCGAGCAGAAACTTGATCAGTTCGTGGTGCCCTTCGCTAGCAGCCAAATGCAACGCCGTTCGTCCATCGTAGTCACCCATCTCCAAGTTGGCGCCTTGCATGAAAAATCTGTCGAATAAAACATAGTACTCATGAATTCATTTGAACAAATATTTGAGCTAACAGGTGAGTCGATGGCAGGATCAACATAAATTTTGTTCATACCATTTTCACTTTAGTAAGGACATTTACCATATTGATGCGATTGGGAAAGTGTACCTGTTCGAGTGGATATGGTTCATAAAAAATGCCCTCTTTTTTGATCAGTCTTATACTTCGAATGGCTCATTTCTTGAAGCTGGGCATTGCGAACACCGTTTAAAATGGTTGGTCCTGTCATCACCCGTTACTTAACTCACGTTATCATCATATAAATTTTGATTCCTTAAGTGCATTACCCGAGTCACATTCCCGCACGAGATAAACACCGATGAAAATGCAGAATTGAGCATTATTCAACTGTCACACAGTTTTATGAACAGACCGCAGTGATCAACCGATCATGCGCCGTACCTTCTGATGGCGCTAAGGTCGCCCATCTTGGCGGCGAACAGCAGAAGGACAATGTGTTCGGCATCAGCATCTCCAGGACGCTTGCGCGGGTCGAATTTCTTTGATTCGGCATGCAGCAGGCTGTCGTAGTTGTGAAAATTGAACGTCTCAATCAGCTCCTACAACCGGTGGTAAAGAAAAAATGAGGGAGAGCTTTGCCGCCGAGCGTGAGCTTTTGTATTAGGTCATTGCAAAAGTAATTAGGAAAAGCTGAACAACATTTGCGAATCATTTTATACTTAACCTGCTTCAGAGGGGACTTTTTATATTACCAATTACAAAGCATACCTTGCAAAACTCGACGCCGCGCACCGTGTTGCCCATCTTGTCGAGCGGTGGCGACCACAAACAAATGCCCATCAAATTAGGAACAACCACTATCATCGCGCCACTGACTCCCGACTTGGCTGGCAGCCCGACCTATAGTTAACAAATTCAGCGATTTAATTAGTCTTTGAACGACATTTGGAACTGCGTGCTTACGTGGAAGGAAAACTGCCCGCTGTAGTCGTACATTCCGCACGAGTACATGAGTGAAAGCACGTCGCGACATGGTCGATTGTCCAAACATTTCTCACCCGTCAACGGGCACACTCCTGCAATGAAATGAAATATCGTCTGCTCGGCAGTATTACGGTAGTTCAACGTGCTAAATAGATTCACTTTGCTCCATCTTATGAAACATGAATTGTTATCAGCTTCGCCTATCATTTCTCAGTCGATTCGTATATGTTTAATTCGGATGGCCGGCAATTGAATTGAATAGATGAGAGGCGCCTACCAACAGAACAGAGAAGAAGTAGGGGGAAGAGAGAATCTCATGGCTGCCCTAAAGGTGTCTCAGCATGACACGAACACAAACGAAGCCTTTGGGCATCGCTGGTCGAGGGGTGGCAATGGGTTGGAGTAGACATTTCTCCTATTTTTCACACAGTAATAAGGAACAACAAAGGGAACCTACCTCCGTTGGCAAGTGTTGCGGCCATAACGGAAGCGCTCTCGCAGTTGGTCTCGAGCGAACACAGCTGGAAGTAAAAGTCGAGCGTGTCACGAACGGAAGTGACGCCCTTCGGAAAGCACTCGTACTCCTTCATATAGTAGGACAATGCGAAGTTGCGGTCGGCAGTATCACGCTCCGACAAAAACCTGCAATTATTTATAAGCTGACTTGCGATAATTAGTAACCAGTATAAAGGAATAAGTTGAGAACTTCATTGTGCCGAGATGTTCACGGTTAGCTAATTTACCATGCAATAGCTCAGTTACCTAAATAACCACCAATGGCAATACGAAAAGGGCCATAGCAAGGATGAGAGGATGGCGCGCTGAGATATGCCTATAAATGTTTAAAATGAATCGTTCATCGCTATGTTGCTTGAATGGCAGTCTGACTTGAGCGTCATCCAGCGACGGGTTTCGTTGCTAACTAATCTAATGTGATCATGTAGACCTCTAAGGACAGTGGACCTTTCAGCTTAGAGTACTCTCAGGGCGCTGTACAAGATGTACTGCGGTCATCCATAGCTCTGTGAAATGTATAATAAAAATAAATAGCTTCGTATGACTAGGTTTCTCAGCGGTTACAATATAAGTGACATGACTCGCAGCCAGCCTGTCATGTACAACAAATAGCATTCCTAAGGCCTGTAGATGATCGTAGCTACATTATAAGCAGAAAGAAGGGTTAACGAACGTCGCATTGTTGAAGCCAATGTATTCGCCGCCAGCGAGCTTCTTATATTCCGTCAACACCTGCAGAAGAAATGTATTTTATGCAATTTGATATGAGACGCAATAGACGTACATGATCGAAGCGATCAGCCATATCCATACCGCTTTTCAGGAGGGTAGACACAATTATTGCGCCCGAATTGACCATTGGGTTATGTGGCTTGCCTGAAAGACAATCTCCGCGACATAAATATCATACAAAAAGATTCATCTAAGAAGAATAAGCTTGCTAAATAACGAATATATGTCATAAAAAATAAGCTGCGACAGTATATTTTTCAATTGACAAACCACAAGGACGTTATAATGCTTTATTCGATTACCTTCGGTTTGATAATAAGATGGGCAAAAAAACGAAAATCTGAATAGGCCGTGTCATGGAATTTTGGCTACGAAGTTATTTGAGGTGCATGCACATTTTTTAGGAAGTGCACATATGAAATAAATATTCTTTGTGATTTTTTAGATGAAATCCACTCGAAGTGGTACTTGCAGCGCCTACAAGACCCAACCAGGAGCGTCGCCCATAATGATATTTTAACATGTGACGCTCTTAACTACACTCTCATTCTCAGTACAACTGGCGGCCAATAAGACTGAGGTGCATACCGCTGCCGTCAAGGCAGATATCGTTGAATAGTCGACCGGAAGGCTCTTGGCCGACGTACGAGTGAACGGCGTCGGCGCCGATTTCACTGGCGACGATGGCATAGGTAAACGCTTTGGAGACAGATTGGAAACAGAAGGGCGTCCGCGCGCTACCGAACGAAACGCGCTGTCCGTCAACAGTACAGATGGACACGCCCCATTGGTTGGGGTCCTGACGCGCCAACTGTGGTATGTACGTCGCCACTTTACCAGTCGACACCGTTTTGCACTAAAACAACGAAAAATTTGCCGTAATGCATACCTTCTGAATAGCTCTACTGTTCTCGAAATGCTAGTTTTCGCATCAATTATTTAAGCCATAACAAGTTGCGCACGATGACGGATTACGGTAACTCTACATGTTTTCTTATGTGAACAGCAGTTGATCTCGAAAAAGATGAGTCTTGAGGTTGGTCAGTCAATATTGTCATTGCAAAGCAACGAACGCGGTTGATGGACGATTCGAAATCGAAATTCGAAAAAGAACACTACTAATGATATCGAATGTCGAAGGATGATTGATAGATACTGAATATATTCGAATAAGGATAGTATTCGTTTTACTTCTGCGCGCGTAGGAGCAGAAAAAATGATTTTTCGGTTGATGCATTCTCATTCGTACTCAGACGTTTGCGCATTGTCTACTGCGCGTACCACCCGTGCAGTCGGAAAGAGGGAAAAGGTAATGATCACAATGCGTGAAAGATCTAGTTCAATGATCCGCCCTCTCGCGGTTCAAACGAGTTCATGGCGGTCTAAAGATCATTTTCTGTTGACGGACTACGGTGGTCAGCCGACGGTTATTTTGCTAGCCGGGCTGCCGAAATCTGCGCACAGCGGTTTGAGCATCATATTTCAGCAATGTCTAACCTGGTGTCAGAGATTTTTCGCGCAGACTGCGAAACTCCGATACAAATAACTGTGCTTTAATAGAAACAGATCCCTGGATAAGGTATCACAGACCTTTTCGAAGATCGTCTTGATCCGTTGACAAAACTCGTGCCAGCTGGGTACGACCAAGTTGTTTCGCAGCGTTTGAGAAATGAGCAGCAAGCTTTCGCTGACACACCTAGAGATGCAAACGATATTATGCTAATTTAGAATGCTATGTCGGTTGGCCATTAACTCTTCTTAACTTTAATGCAATAGTTTCGGCAAAAATTGGGCATGATACAAACTTGATTCCCTTCTGTCCTTCTTCAAAAAATGTTAAAAACAGATTTAAGGCGATCGAAGAACGGTAACAACGTACTCTCTGAACTGCTCGCGGGTAAGCTTCCAGTGCTTGGGGTCATGGGTCTCGTGCTCGCGCTCCTCCGTCTCCGACTCGATAAGACGCACTTTCTCCATCATCGGCTTAAGGCGCGGGTCGTCTTCGCGCAGGCCGAAGCTTTTCATGACCTGCAGAAAAATCATCATCAAATATCTCGTATTTTCTTTAAGATACACAGTACAATTTCTTTCTTTCATCGGTATCATGTGTATATTTCTTTTGGTATATTCCTTGCGGTGTATTATGGAAATCTATTAAAAGGACTCGGCCAGGCCTGCGCATAAGCAACTGCTCATCTCCCAATCTTAGTTGTCTATGTTTCTAGCAATATCTAGCAAACTTCAACGGTCACAAAGAATTGTTACAGCATGTTCAAATAGAGCCTCAAGAGCGGCGATTATTTGAGAAAATATGGTAGTTCAAAACCATTGCAAACATTGTCTCGCAAAAGGAAAAGTATAAATAATTCATTCCTGATAGACGTATAGCGAGCGCCGCCTGCACTTCTTAAATTTTTTAGTATGTTTGACGCATCAATGCATCATCATCATCTTGGCTATACTCAACGAAAAGAAAACACTCTCTCTCTGTTATGAGGCATGATCAAAGAGCAGACTCCGTCACCTACCGAAAAAAGCTTGCCGATCGACGCTTCGTTCGTGTTCGGGATCTTGAACAGCTCAAAGATGAGATCTTCGGGCGATTGGTGATCAACCTCGAAGGCATGATTGAGACCGCTAGCGGTTTGATTGAGCAAAGTAACCACCGATGCCTTGCGATTCAAAATCTCGCCGATCGTCTCGACTGAAATGTTTATGTACTCTATAAGTTTGATGTATTGTACAAAAGTTACGGATTTTGAAATGTAACTCCAGTAAATACCGGATGAGTGTAGCGAGAGCAGTTTGGGATCTAGTCAAAAGCTATATTTATTCGGTTCCTGGGCTTTAGAGGGTCCGCTTAAGACAGATGTACGGGAGGTGGGAGCAATAAGATGGTTGCACTTATATGGACTCAACTGTACTTCAAAAAGAACTACTCAATAGCCACTCAATAGCAGCGAAAGTTTGTCGAGGTGTGGATATTCATGAGCAAAGGCAAATCATTCACCAGTGAGAAGGTCACGATCGGGGGACATGAGCCAAGCAGCAGGACCATTTGGGCCGACCAGCATCGTTAATCAAACGCACAGATAATAAATCTTCGAACAGTCGAAAAATGTCAATGACACGATTATGAAAAGACGTTTCGGCCAACCCTCTGTCACTTTGACGAGGATTGAAAGGAGGTCGACGATCGATGATCGACTGGTTCCACAAAAACAGGCGAGTTGCCTCGTCGTCAGATGGGGGAAACTGTGTTGCTCTCCTCAGACCACACGCCGTGAGGCAGACGCCTTCGCTGGATTGCCACTACTAGCAGCCATTACCATAGGACTGTTTAGGCGCGAAATCGAAACAGAGCTTAGTCTGTGCACCAATATCAAGATAAGTGAAATTTCAATATCCCAAGATTACGGTAAGTTACAAGTTAAGCAGCTGGTTCTCTACTTCCATAAAGATTCAATTAACTTGGACTACTTATCGAGATTAAATACATCGACTGTCATGATTACGCCCCTTGGTAAAACATACACACACCGGTATGAGCCGAATATAGCGGTGCAGCCATTAGACTGAGTTTGTGCTGCAATTCTGTTGGATTTGTCCAAAAATTGTGCCACGAAGTTCAGTGTTCAGCTTTGATTGCGGTCGCCTGCAGTAGACTCCAGCGATCATGCGCTGTGTTCTTTGCTCAGGTGCAGCGGGAGGTCGACAGGAGGCAGAAAGTCGATTAATCAAGCGCGCTTCAGGGGGTGCGGAACTTGCGCCGTCTTCGTGTGCGATTCTAAATCAGTCCTTCGTCGCTCTGCTGGCCATTTGGTCGCATGCGGGTTCATTGATCAATTATTCAAAATTGACCTACCTGAGGAATGCTACCTACAGTTCCAAAAAAATTATGACAGATTTACACTTTTCCCTACACACGCCCCTTGTACATTCTTCTCGTCATTTTCGGCCAGATTTCAGACGAACTGTAAAAATCTCTCTCAACTTTATATATCATCGCGCGTAAATGGGCAACGAAGCGTTCTACCGCTTTTTCTTAAAACTGACATAGGGAGTAAATCCCTAGATTATTTTTGGAAAATTGCCCAAAGAATACGTCTCAACTTTTTCTGTCAGGGTGAGTTCGCTTTTCGCTGCTTTTACACGACTTTCTCCCCGACTGATTAACATTTTTTTGGATTTTACCAGCACCGATTGGCAGGCAGCTATTGGCCTTCTGAAGCAGTTTATCTCATTCAGTTTGAGGTGCTTTCCTATCGATAAAAAATTTGCGAGGATAGTGTGAGGCCGGACATTGTTAAGTGGAGCTTCGCTACATAATTTTTGTGGGATAAACAGTAACAAAGTCATACTTTTGTATTCGCACATTTTCTGACCAGTTGCCACGAGGATGATTGCCCCACTAGAATTATCATTTGACGCAAAAAATTGTTTTAAATACGAACATAAATTTTTTTGTATAACAACTGGAAGCTCGATTGTCTTTCTAGAATCCGACGTCAAATTTTGGAACTACGCTCTTCGCCAAAGTCCCGAACAGCAACACTATCTTCATACTTACACGCAGGAATTTAAACAGAAAGAATAAAGTGCGCTGTCCTACTAATTCTGCCAATTGCATCGTGCCTGTAGGTAGCGCTGAACCGAAGTTAACTTTACCAAAATAATACTTTGGGAACTTCAGAGAAATAATGATTAGAGATACACGATGCGTCTTCTCATCATTAGTATCATTCTTTCATCAACGATAAATAGTACATGTCCAAACCTAGCCGAGCAACTATTGAACGCTCATTTAATACGTAAAATATCTAATCTCTCTGACTGAAACAGATGAAGTACACGCGATACACAGAACAATAACAAAGACCAACCAACATCAAAGTGAAACTTAGCTCGGAATACTGTAATATGCTGAATA
>NIUQ01000615.1:0-44472 GCA_002796945.1 Plectus sambesii | reverse complement strand
CAAAGAGCAACTATCGCGATTTTTAACATTTGTGCTGTGAGGTGAGGAGGAAAAGCAAGTCTGGTATCCTAGCTATGTACTTTTATATTTTAATCTGACGGTGCTGTCATGCGAGAAACTCATATTAACGTCCTCGATGGTGATTTGAGTGGAATTGCGGTTGCTAAGCATTGTGCTGCAAACAAGAGTATTTGCAAATTGATTGAAAATTGTTGGGGACTATGCTCATTACTCAAGATGATAATGAATGTTCATTTGAAGTGATTACCATGCACGGATCGTTAAGAAATCGGAGTAGCGGTTTTTCTGTGATTGGAAGATCCTTTTCATTTGCCTCAAAACTGGCAAATCAGACATCAAATGGGGGTGCGTTCAGCAGCGGGCTGTGGGTGCTCATTCCGCTGCTGAGCCTTCACAATTGGCCTATCGCACGAAACATTTTGAGCATGGGTCACTGAACTAATTGCTAAAGTTTATCTTTCAACTTCTTTCCTTTGTAAGCATCACGGTCTTCAGTTTTAACGAAAGTGGAATTGTCTTAAAGCATACTTAACGCCTTTATGCCGGATTTTACCGAAAATAAGCGCGCTTTGGGATTTTTTTTAACGCCTTCTCGATAATTTTGCCCCAAGCGTGTTTTTCTAAACTGAAAGTGATCGTTCGGTAGCAAAATATGATGTCCCTTCTGCAAATATTCTCAACAATGAGCGCCGAGGTGTAAGTAAATGTGCATATAATACTGCAGACGAACTCCATTTTTTCTCCTAAGCGGGTCAGAAGAAGGCTGGTAGGAGCACGCTAACATATTGCCTCAGTAAAAGTGTGTAATGTTCTTCGAGCAAAACTGCGATAAAAATGTTTCTAAAGTTCACGAAATTACGTTTCTGAAAATTTTTCTAATACACTCTGTATCTGGTCAGCGTGGGGCCTTTTGCCTTTCGGATGGAGCGAAACAGGACAGAAAATGAGGCGCAAAATAAGAAAACTGAAAGAGAACCGGTGATATAGCAAGACTGTGATATTTTTGTATTATGCATATTACGAGTGTTCCTTTTTACATCCTTTAATGTATTCTAATTAGTCAACTGAAGTTGTCTGAAGTTGTATTTGTACACTAAATAAATAGTGATTTACAAATAAATGGTCTATAACATTAATAAAAAATTAAAACATAGCAAATATATATGAGTTGCACAGGCGACGTAACCAAATATTCAATGGTTTAGCAACAAACATTGCTCACATATTTGAAAAAACGTCAATAAAGAAACTGCCGGAAAGTGTGACAACCGTTGCAGAGGAGCCAGTAAAATAGATCTATTAAAGTAAGGACATCAAGTCCAATCCATAAACCAAGAATGCCACCAAATTCGCTTATAAAATCGGTGGTCGTATACTTATATACTTCTTTAATACTGAGATATTCAAATGAGTTCATGGAGAGAAATATATTAGCCACGTTGTATGCAACGCCTTGTCCGTCCCCCGTTAGCCCACTTTCAAAACTCACGCGTGTGCACTGCGGAACGCAGCTTAATTCGCAGAAATCCGTGTCATTGCTAACCAAAAATTTGGCGCATCCTTTATAGTCGATTAAATGGCACCGACGCAAATTAGCACTCGAACGAAAACCCGACCCTGTGGCTGGTGAGCATTTGCAGATGCGCTCTATTCTCTTCTGTTGGCATTCATCTTGGCATGTGTCCAAAGATTTGCTCTCGGAGCAATGCCGAACACCGGAGCTCACCGGCATTGCTTCATACATCCGAGATATGTCCAACTTTGCAAAGGAAGATAAACCAAGCCGAAAGGTATGCGTTGTTCCCCTCATACCACTATATTTTTTTTCAACTTCCTCTTTGCTAAAGTCGCGCCCGCTAAAATCGATAGTTATAGCTTTTTCATACGAAGCACACTGCGAATTTAGCAATGATCTTCTATCGAGAAAAATGAAAATGTAATCCGATTTCGAGCTGAACGTCACCGTGTCCAGGGGCAGCTTGTAACAGACCCTTTCCTCACCGATGAATGTCGTATCGGTTATATTCAGAACAGTATGATTTAATGCTCCGTCGACCTCCTTGACAAAGCCGGCTGTAGTGTTGTAAATATCTCTAATTTTCCGCCCCAGGTTTTGCTTTAATTCAGGAATAGTCATGTTTAAGTCATCAATCAATCCATCTAGTTCCATCAGAGATGTAAAATTGGAATCCGAAATTTTATTTCTTGATTCGCTGGATACAAAACTCTGACTGTCAGAGAAGAGAGCAGAGATAAACCTCTGGTTGCCATGCCTTTCGACTGCATCGTAAATGATCAAATATTCATATACCCACTGAATCAGCCATTCTGGCCAATGTTCTCTAAAAAATTCTTCCTTGTCATAACAGGAATTTGAAAAAACTGTTCTTGTCAAATCGGTACTGTCCTCAAAATGGCCGTTTTCTGTTTCAGATATAAATTCAACGGCGTCCAATGGCATGCATATTGTCGAAGATGGTAATATGATTGTGGAATTCATCATTAGATCGATAAGGGCTTCAGATTCACCGGAATTGTACGAATGAAAGAGATCACTGCTCATTCTCGCCGTTGCATATATTCCAATCATGTAGCCAATTGACAGCAAAATTTTTTTTCCAATTTCATTCATTGTAATTTTTTTCTTCTTGGCCCAAATGTTCATAACAAGTAATTGTCGATTTAGGTATGAAACTAATTGCGCAATTCCAGATTTTTTTATTTTGTCCAAGCTTTTCAGCAATAAAGGACTCTGCGCAAGGCTTGTTCTTTTTAAGATGAAAGCAAAACACAATTTTCCTGCTGTTACCAAAGCTTGGTAAAAGCTAAAGGTACTAAAACCTAATAAAATTCCAAGCGTTCCTCCAAACTAAATAGCGTATGAGACACCTTACTGCGCCAAAGAAAGCTTAATGTTTTGCCGATAATAATCCATACACTCTTTGCTCTGATTTATTTATACCGGAAACGAAGTAACAAAATTTGTAAATACTTATAGAGCATTTCTTAATCTGACATATCTAAGCAATAAAAGCGGGTTATTACTACCGTTTTACAAAATTTTTGCAGTTTTTCTACAAGTTCCTACTACACATCTTTAAAGTTCTTTAATTTTATGTTGCAATAAGGTGTCTGGCCTAACCGTAACCAAAAAATTGCTGAACGTGAATATTGGTTTTTCTTCAATTAACATGGAAATGACGTCAATTATGCTGAATCTGACAATGGCAATATTTCTGAATTCTGTGTCGCTGTAATGTGGATAGAGATATTGCTCAGTCTGGTCTTTTTGATAATATGTTGCAGTGCAAAATGGTAAACACGAATCTCTGCAGGTGAGATCTTCCTTTGCATTAAAATTCAGGCATTCCATATAACGATCAAATGTGCATTCGTTTAAACCAGATGTTGGCCGAATCATCGTAGCCCAATATGTTGGCGAGCAATTACATATTTTTTCTATAAGTTCGATGCGGCATTGAGCACGACAGTACGATTTGGTCGTATACGGCGAGCAGTATTTCACACCTTTTGCCGTGGGCCGACTTGTGTAAAGGTCGGAAGTACTAATAATTACTTTTTTTGCATACCCAAAATAAAACTGAAAGATGGTAAAATCAAAATCAGCTAAAACGTAAAATGACACTATCTGTGTATCAAAGGGACAGTTGGACAGAATTCAAATGCGCGAGTGTATTAATGAAAAACAAGCTTGTTTTTGCATAGTACTTAACAAACGCAGTTACAGAACACATAGTTTGATTTTGCACAACGTGCGCTTACGCTGATCTTATTACTGTTAAATGACAGCGATTGTACTAGCAAAAACAAACTTGTTTTCCATGAATGCATTCGCGCATTTGAATGCAATCTAAATGCCTCTGATTCACGGACAAAATGAGTTAGCGAATGTGAGATTTGGTTCCAGTAAACAATCCGAGAGAACTATATAAATATGATCTAAATTTGAAAAAAGTTGTGAATGCGATGATTTGTTTACTGAAAACTCCAACACATCATCTGGATCAGTAAAATTGATTGCATAAAGCGGACTGTAGCAAAATAATTCATTAGTGATGGCTGTCGTATAAAAAGAAGCTTCTTTGACGATATCAATCGTTTCACTACCATTTGGGAACTTGACCTTCAATTCAATCATGCGAGCTAATTCAGCTCCCAGTTTCTGTCGCAATTCGTTTGCAGTTACATTCCATTCCAAAAGTTTTGGCAGAAGAATGTCGTTTAAAGATTTTTTAATGTCATTTCTTAATAAGATGTCATAATCTAAAATATCCTGTGCACTGAGAGTAAATGATATTATGCTACTGATCAACCTTAGATCTGATATAATGGCATATTTTGAACAATTTTACCTAATGATCTGTCACGCGAAATGCAAATTAATGTTATGATACTTGTAGAGCTCTCATAACACAGAGCGACGATCAGTATTATAAAAACCCCGTAATGCATCTCCGCCAAACGTAACAAAACCGCATGCAGATAAACCCCCATCTAGTAAAGTCACTGATTAGTTGCACGGCGGCTCCGCTCTCGCACTGTAATATTGCTATATCACATTAGAAATGCCTGCAAAATAAAAGTTGAATGAAAAGCCTGCAAATATCAAGAGCATGCTAATACTCTTGGCCAGTTTTTCACATGTATTTTTATAATGGCTGATTGCTTATATAATATCATATACTACGGTGGACTCTCGTAAAATATGGACTGAATTCAAAATTGAAGCAAAAAGTGAAATGATTACATGGAGCTGAAACCGTATTTTAGTCGTGAAACTTGTTCCTACTAAAACCAGGCTAGGATCCCGTCTTTTTCGACTTTGTGAGTTCCTTGCGATAAAAAAGGGTTAGGCTGAGTACCGAGATTTACAAATATGACATGCGCGTACAGAAGCTGTTGCAAAACGATTAAAATTTGACGTAGAAGAAAGATCATATCGATTACGGCTTGCAACTAGTCACGAAAGGTAGAGGCTAGCATTAGTTTTATATGTTGGGAATAAAAGAGAACGTTCTATTCTACTACTGTGTTTTTAAATTTGATTTTACTTTTAATGTCTGCCTGACTTGGAAATGATTTTTCTGTATTCAGCTTAGTGTTATACTTCTAACAGACCATGCTAAAATTCTTCCGGTAATATCGAAACCATTAAAAAATTAAAATGATAAAACTTTGTAGTGAGAAGTTGTTTAATTTTATCCTTGGATTACGGAATCAGCATGATTTTGGCATAGCTTATCATTTTCGTGAGGAAAAGTGTATCAGAAGGTCGGAAAACAATGTTGAAATGAATGCTAACGTTTTGTGTTTATTATTAACACTGCTAAATCTACTGTCGGTATTATTATACTTAATTGCAAATTTTACGTTCAACATCAGAATTTTTGGCACACTAAGAAGGCAGGAAGTAATTCATGTGTTCATTAACGTTCATAGTTTTGCTCAACAACTATCAGATGTTGCATGTTTCTATCGCTTCAAACTAATTTAAATTAGCATTCGCGCTTTGGGCAGTCCTTACTTCAACTAAAATAATAAGATCATGAACAGTCTATCCGATACATGATCCTTAAAGTATGCAAGTGCATTCTATCATAATTTAAGCATGATACATTAAGTGGAAAATTCGCTGCGCATTGCCTTTCACTTACCTGTTGTATCATTAAGTTGCCGCTCGTACACAAGTGTAAAGGGTACATCGTAATTAATTTCGAAATTGGCAGAAACACTGAAATACAGAAGTCCAACGGGAACAAGCCGTTCGGGCCACGAATTTCCTTCAGAATTTTGAATAAACGATGCTCTATCGATATTCGCTTGACCGAAGTACTCCATTAAAGCATTGGAGTAGTTACCATATCTTTCAAAAAGTAGCTTCTTCTTGTAAGCTATACAAAGCGATGATGGCGGCAATGAAACTGTTCGATATGTGACAGCCGAAGGAAAGTAAACCGCGTTGTCTGCCCTGTACAAATTGATTAATTTAACACACCACAAAGTCGTAAGTACGCTACCAACCAAGTAAACTGCTACCCAAAACAGTTTTTCAACAAATTGGAGAAATACGACAGGTTTTTTTCTAGAAGAATCGCCATTTAAGAGTAAGACGAGCATTTTTTGAATGAACCAGTTTCGAGCACTGGAATAGTTGGTCTGTACAGTAGACCTATCTTGAACTGCGTCAACGTTGTCGATTATATTCACTTTGTGATTCCGTAGACGCCCATTATGGACATTACTATTCTTCATTTTATCGTCCAGTATCGCGGTATCTGCTCTGTTAATATTTAAGCGTTTCCTTCTCTGCTGCACATGTTTCTCTTTCGATACGCTACTTTCTCTTTTCTTCCTTGATAATCTTTGCTTGTCATTTTCATTTATTTGGCGATGACTTGTTCTACCGCTCTTTCTTTCATTTTCTTTGTACTCTATTTGGTGTCCAACTACATGACTTTCAGTTACATCTGAAGACGATAATCCATTTCCAACGGTTTTTTCTCTCTGCTTGATGTTGGCGCTTTCCCGCTGCTTTCCTTCTTCAGAATTCTGAACGTTTCTCAGCAAAATCTTCTTGACTAACCTCTTCAATAAACTGACAATGAATTCAAGGATGATCACAAAATCGAGACCCAACCAGATTCCAAGGGCGCCCCCCAACGCTCCAGTGAACTCTTCGAAACTGTTCCATGTGAACACTTGATCGATAATAACATAATCAAATGTTTTTGGACGTATTGATACAGAAGGACCAAAATCGGAATATTTTTCAGGTTTTTTTGATGTATAAATAACATTATCGTAGTGCCATTGCTCGCAAAGTGGTACACATTTACTTGTGCACAAAGAGGTGGCATTTTCCGCGTACTTTTTTAGACAGATAAAGTAATCATCCACTGTGCAAGTTCGGTAACCAGATACATCTGCAAAGACAGTTATATTGTGTAAGAATGTGCGGGATTGCTATGAGTAACCTAAATAAATGTTTTGAGTGGAGAATCACAAAAAATGAACTGTACAGTATCTTCTTATTAGGAAAAGCTAGTAACTCGGCTATTTTACAGTTGATTCAAATAAAAAATATTTCATTGAAAGAGTAAGTCTCGGAGTCTTGGTTTAAAAAGAATCGCAAATATTGTCAAATTTCATAATTCTATAGCCGAAGAAGGAAAATCTACCTTAACAGCTTTCGGTTAGAGAACGCATAGGCTTATCTTGCGCCATCCACTCATTACGCTTCCTTAAGATGTGTTGATCGGCTAACGCGAACGACAAGAAGACGAGAGGTTACTGTTTGGGCTTTCCTTTAAAGGGAAATAGCGGTGGGTAATTATTTTTTAGATATACGTAAGGTTTGATGTTGAATTAAGCTTTCACAGCATACTCTGCGTTAGATTTTACTAATTTTTACGATTTTTATCGATCGGTAATGACGATAAAATTGGACGAAATTATGAACAACCTAAGAGTAAAATGAAACGCTGTTATGAGAAACTAGAATTTCCCCTTTTTTGCACACTATACACATTTTATGAGAAATAAACGTTGCTCTCTGTAACTCGTCGATCGTCACTCGCTCGTGAAGATATTAAAACTAGGTCGGATTAGCCGTGTACGGACAATATTTACAGATCTCCAACCCACTCACCTCTTGCCGGCCCCCGGCTTGGTCAATACTGGCAAGGATTTTAAATGTTTCTTGCGCGCAATTCTAGTTATCGCAGATTGATTCTGCGGCTATATGACGAGTTAAATTTTACCTGTATTGCTAACAAAACTGGAATTTTGGTGATCACAGCCCGGAGTACCCTAAACTGTTTAATGTCGAGGGTTCCCGAAGCTGATCCCAAAGAACATGCACAGTAGTGTCTGGGGATGCTGATAAAACAGAAATATTCACATTTGGAACTCCCGCGGATATGCAACATTGGCATGACACTCAAATTCAGAACTCGATCAATGTTGCTAATGATGAAAATAAAAGAAGTCAGAAAGATTTTTTCGATTTTTAACAAATCAAAAATTTTCGACTTTACTCCCCCTTGACAATATCGCTCTGACCTGTCAAATTAAATGTGATCGGCGAACAATGACAGTTTGCCCTGATCCATCCTCTGAAACACTTATTTTCGCACTCTTCTCGGGTTGTATCGGATGAGCATTGGACGCTGCCTTTCACATATGGCAGCTTTCGATAAAGCGCCTTTATGCTAATCTCCATTTGTACTTGTACATCGTCAATGTAATAAGAATAAGCTTCATTTTGCGTCGTCGCTCGTCGCGGTGTACTTCTGCTTTCACTGCCAAGGTCGATTGTACATTCTTGATGCCATTTTTTAATGTTGGAACCTTCGTATAGATAAAATGTAATGATGTCTGTCGTACCAAACTGCCCAAGGTAGTTTTTGTATCCAATTAAGCGAAAGCAGATTTTATCCATGCCAATAAATGAGATTTTATCTCCAGCGATACATTCCATCTCATAGTCAAGCCCTAAAGAGACTAAGGTAAAAAGGTAATTGTAGAAAGACCAAGAACCAATTGGCATAGAACAAAATTTTCCATCAAAAACGATTTTCAATTGCTCGAGAGTGATATTATAGTGCTCAATATTTGGTATGAGAACTTTCTTCATTGCAATCCAGTCATGATTTTTCTCCGAGTGGAAGGTAGAAATCTGCGTAAGGCCAGGCTCCCACGCTCGTTCAGCTTCATATATCATGGCGAGATATTTGAGCAGAGACAAATAGATTTCATCATCGTAAACCTGGCTTTCATTAACGTTAAATATGCCTTCATGTGAGATCGTTTCGGTGAAAAATCGAGACCAAGCTGACGTATAATTAAAACTATGTGAAGAGGAAATGTTGAACAGTTCTGATGTATTAATTTTCAAACAAATTGTAATGTTCGGGAGCTGAAAGAGATTGATCGCGCGTAATATTCGTTCATTATTTCATTCTTCAATAGAAGAAGACCGGATTTGGCAGTGAACGATAAAAGCGCGCGCTCACCACCGACTTACAACTGAACCTTTTCCAGAGAATGAAAATCCTTACCCTATCTTGTGGATAACTGAAAACTTCTTCCTGATTGCCCTTACATGGATTGCTCTGACCATTTATAGTCCCATAAATCTTTTACTTACTGGGTCACTATTTGCTATGGAGCCTTAATTAAAGAACGGCGTAGTACACCTCGCGACAAAAAAAACTGGCAAAAAGGTTTTAAAAAATGTTTTCAAAGGAACAAATGTCCAAACTTTCCATGATGACATATATGTAGCAGGACATTTTTACGTTATTGCTATAACCCATTCAATCATTTATACTATTTCCATTATCCTCGAATTTCTTTTCAATTCTCGGTCTCACAGCATGCATAAATTTGTGGCCAAAAAATTTCGGTTTTTGCGATTTATTTCCTTCGCGTTTCATGGGCTCATGAAGCTTGCCACTTCACTTGATCCTTCACTTATATCTAACACATTTTGGATGGGATTTAGATCGGGACTGCAACCAGGCCGTTGCAGCACCTGACTCTATGTTTATTTAGTTATTCTTTGATGAGCATTTCCCAGTGTCGAGGTGCATTGTCTTGCTGGATGGTTCTAATAGTAACAGTCGACAGTCCGTGTTCCGTGACATCAGGATGGAGTTGATCAACAGACCAGGCGGGATAATAGCGCGCCATAAGTTCTAGTTGTCTTCTTTCTGTCACGCCCTAATTACGAAATCAACTATATCTAGGCGCTCGCTCTACAGTCATTCCTTCTTGAAATCACTTGATAAATTGATATGTGACTCTCAAGGGTACACTTGTTCTTTCACACAATTCAGAGGCTGATCGAATACCTCCTTCATAGAGAACATGGAGACGTTCGCAAACTGCATAATTCATATTAGCACAAATTTTTGTAGGCACAGTTTCCGAACGGTATATATTATCCTACAGCCATGTTACTAGGTTTCTATGTCACGTTACATGCTGGCAATTTGCTATGTAATTAATAGCTCATGACCTCTTACTTAATCAAAGATATCGCAGTAAGAAGGTGAGTTTAGGTTTTGCCAATTGTTTTTTCGCGAGGTTTAGTGGATGAACGAACGGAAGTGGTGCTTTAGACGAAGATGGCCAGGGGCTAATTCATTTATTTTCCTACCCTACTAAATTCTTTAATTTGCGAATAGATCAAAATATTACTTACGTACGTGACATTGTTGTTAACCATGGCTCTCATGTTCGTTGTCGTTTTATCGTTGCGATATTGTTGATACACTTCGAACGACGAAGTGATGGTCAAATAACTGAACGCCAAATATATTGTTGCCCAAAACAAAGTCTTCAAGACATATTTCACAACAGTCAGTGGCGTCCGTTCCTCAGGCAGAATACTGAACTCTCTTATCAATTCATCCATATGGTAGCGTATCTTTTTTTTGTTGATAATGGATGTCAGTTTCTCTTGACGATGAGATTTTGAAATGTTTAACGATTTTGAGCGATTTAAATACGCTTTATACATTTGTGCTTAAATTTTGATAATTTATTTGCACAACCAGCAGCGGATAAAAGTAAAATTTTTATATTTTATAAAGTCGATCAATATATTGTTGTCGTCTTATTCGTAAGCAGATGGAAAATATGATATGCAAAATACACCTGTGTAAGTTTAGTCAATCAGTATAAATTTACTGGTTTACTTGGGCGATAGATGAAACGCGCATTCAATTATCAATTTTGCAACGCAAAGGAGCCGGCAGAAAACAGGAGAGCTTCAGTCAGCGAGCTGCAAACAATTAGCGCTATAATTAGTGAGTCTTAATTAAATTGTATCTTCGAAACGTATCTAGTCACGCTTCAAAAGGCCCTCTAATTATGATTGAACAACATGCAGGACACCTACTTGCGTAGTGCCAAACAAGTTACTTCAAACAGGAGTAGCGCTATATAGGCTAATCGAAGAATTACGAGCAAAAATTGCTGTAGCGTAATTACCTTGCCTGATTTAGTTTTACCCAGATTTTCGT
The DNA here is from genome assembly GCA_002796945.1 of Plectus sambesii. Lineage (NCBI taxonomy): Eukaryota > Metazoa > Nematoda > Chromadorea > Plectida > Plectidae > Plectus > Plectus sambesii. The sequence continues at coordinate 33,400 of NIUQ01000615.1, read as the reverse complement.
AAGTTACTGACTCGCAGCTCCCAGCCGCCGACAAGTACCCACCTCTAGCTCGGGCCAAACATTCACACTTGTTGCATCATATGAAGCAGGCTGAGCAAAAATTTGCCGGATATCTGATTGAAATTGCAGGTACTCAATTTAAACAGAATCCAGCATTTACTATTTTGCTGTTGAAGATGTTTCAGACCTCGTTCTTCAACACGCTTAATACAGCCCTCCGCAAGAATCCTATGTCAAAAGACATGTACTGCTTGGACTTCTGAGAACTAAGATTGAATGCCTTTAAAAAGCTTGCCTCCTTTGTTTTGGCGGATTGTTGGATTTGGGCGATCAGAGTCAGTAGCATGAAGGGAACCTTGCTTGTGCTTCAAATGATTATACAATATCAGAAATTGTATTAAGTTTAAGAGGACTCTCAAACTGACGAACAAGCCGTGTGCGGCTTATCAAGCTACGCATTATGGGAATTATTACAATGCATTTACCCGCTGCTCGTTTGACAAATGGAGGTACATCTGGGCAGCAATCGTAAATTTAAGTTAATGCATCTGTTGAATAAGTGGATTGACCGAACTAATTTTTTGTGAATCATGACAGAGTAATAACCGATCAAACGCTATTGATAAAACTCTGTATTGGCAGCCGGTAAGCGAAAGTATCATCCAGAAGATATTTAGTATTTGCAGTGCACTTAGGAAGGCATTTATTCAATCATCTTTGCTATTTCAAGACGAATAAAAAAGGTAAAACAAATAAAGCTCACTTTTAAATCTGTAAATCATGTTTAATGCACTTTCAAGTGTTTACTTGACCAATCAGAAGAGCAACTGCCGTCTTTCATGAAATATTTTTTTTAACATTTCATGTCAGTTTATCTACTTACTGAACAAAACAGCTCATAGCTGCCCAGAAATACTGCATAAATAAGTTTTGTCTAATTTATTTTGAAAAGAACTATTTTCTCTGTATTTAGCAGTCAGTTCAAATTTGGCGAATACAAACCTTTTTAACACAATCTCGTCGGACACAGGTGTTTGGCGCAATCGAACAGAGCTTCTTTTGTCCTAGTCAGAACGGTCGGACTTCGGCTGAGCAAAGTATTGTAGAGCCACCTTTACTCTTGTAGGTATCAGCTGCATTTGCTAATTGGTCGATCCGTCATATTGCTTCAGTGGTTCACAAAGAAATGTAAAGCCAGCTTTATTTCAGGGAATTTTTCTTTGAGCCTATTAATTGGTCTATCTGTGTTAATACTTTAATGATTCTCAGCATTTAATGACTGGCAAACATGGGCGTTCATTAGGATTGTGAGCTGCCACTGGAAATAATATCCGCACGTCATTCCCAGAACGGTCGAATCAATCAGATCAAAGTATTTAAAAACTAGCTTTATTTCGGGATTTCACCTCTACGATCGTTAACTGGTCGATCCGTATTAATACTTCAATGATTCTCAATGCGTTATTACAGATAAACATGGCTTGTCATTAGGATTGTGAGCCGACGGCTACTGTGACGCGTAAAATGTACTGTACCATGCGGAGCTGTAACGGGATCGAAGTTTTCAAACTATCAGGGTGGGGTTTGACCGGGATTTTAACCTTGATGTACTTTACTGACTCTCGTGACATCCACCAAAAGCACGCAACCGCATATATAACAACGATAATAAAGCTCAATTTCACAACATAAAAAGGAAAGAATACTCTATAAAAGATGGCTAGTCTAATGAACATCCCAAAGAAATCTACCAGGCAGAGGAAATATTGCTTTGAAAGCAAGACAGAAAACTTGTTGACCGCAGTTATTGGGAAGAAATAAACGGTGCGATCGGCCCTATGCAACCGTTGCGCTCGAGAAGGACGAACTGCTAGTCGTTAAAGAGCAGCGGCGCAGATTGCACCTGAGATTGTTGAGGACAGAAAAGCTGCACTCAGATCGCTTCCAGACTTTTACCCTGGGTATCTGGCTGTGTAATGAGTTCTTGCCCCGTTAACTGTCAAGGCGGAATAGAGGCTGACATGTGTCGTGATGCAAACGATCAGCTTGCGATCAGTTGATCTCAGCGATGCGCTCACTATCTTGTAGTGTTAATAGAATAATGATACACTGTAAGCAATGTCCATCAATTCGTTCGACGCCCAGAGGGGCGACAGTCTGGCAAGTGGTTGCGCCAAAGTTATGCGATCACGCTGCTGGACTGGGCGCAGCAGATTGGCCTGGCAACGCTGAAACAACGCCGCAACGTGCCTGGTAAGCGCAAGCGACTTAACAGACATGTGGTTGCTCTCATTAGGGCAATTCTGCTTCAGCCTGCCGAAGAGAATCGCAGAGCGCAACTTGAACGCTCAACTGAAGTACTGTAAAGTGAGTGTGAGCATCAATTTGTCATGGTCAATAATCACGCACGGTGCGTTGAACAGAACGATGGTTGGCGGATAATCTCACTGGAGCTTCCTGTGAACTTTAAGCAACTCTGTGTTTGGGGCGGGGGGAGAGAGGTTCGCTTGCGGTTATCTCCACGTTTTCAGCTGCCACTTATGGTTGCACGAGGGGTGGTGGAGTTACCACGGTAGCACCGTCATGCGCCATACGACTGAACGCACCTTGAGCTTCAAACTCAAAGATATGTGAGCGTTGGGGATGTATGAATGCAACTTCCCAAATCGCAAAAATAGCATGAGTGGGTGCATCAACGTTGCTTTGGGGATCGCTACGATGAGCGATGGCGCGGAGTCAAACACGAGCGTTTAGTAGGACGTCACGAGGGATAATGAGTGTCATCTTTAAGGGAAACATCCACGGCCTGCTTGTTGGACTGAGGAAGCCATGCATTGAGGCGGTCCCCTACTTGCTTGCGCTTGTAGAGAAATGTCAGGAGATGAACGAGGAAAAGAAGAATGATCAGATGACCAGTCGCGGTAGGCCAGAGGTGGCTGCGCCACGAGGAGCGCGACGGTTCTGTGTGTTAAGCAGACAGTTTATCCTGCCGCAGCATTCTATATAGGAAGAGCTCGACGATGAATGAAGAAGGCACAAAGAGTGCCCCTAACGAGAGCACGAAGCAACAATACTAAACTGAGAAAATGAAGAAGATTCGTGACAAGAGAAAACGCAAGTTATAAGTTTGTCGCCAGTGATTCTAAGCGAACTTGCAACTGTGCGATTATCCCCCTTTTGTCTCGTTTGTGCTGCGTTTTTTCAAGCCGTTAAGCAAAAGTGGCCAATTGGATTGTAAGATTCAGGATTCGATACCTTCTTTACAGTTGAATGGCTAAATATGGTTTCATTATAATGTTATTGATGCTGTAAAGAATTTGATCAATTTAGGCATTTTCAGTCGGCAAATAAATGTTAGAACGTCTACTTTCCCGCTGCCATTTTGTTGCGGCGTTATGGAAATACATTTCTGTCTCCGAGCGCTTAATTAACCTTTCCAAGGTACAAATTATCAGAACGCATTGTAGAAAAACAAAGATCCTTTAGGAAGTTTGGTCAGGGCGATCAAAGAACAGACGATCGAGAGCTGTTGATCACAATTTAATGAAGTTCATGCAATTTGTCGAAAAGTGAGAATTGTCGCACAAACATGACCATGCTCTATCTCGAAGATTCTCAATAGTATAGTTGATTTCATTGAATAATATGTAGACTAGCGAAATGAGGGAGTTAGCAGGTGTATGTAACGACTATTTCGCAAATTTGAGAGATGTAAAGTTAATATTATTCAGTTACAACGTACCGCATTTGTTGGTCGGCACGCCTTCTTTATGAGAATCTGGGCGAATAGAGGACGAGAACACTAATGAAAATCTGTCCCTAAGGATATTTGCTAATTCTGTAAACTTACAGGATCCTGCCAGAGAAGCAAAAATATTCGTAACCTTTTTGCTCACGAAAGCTTTACAGTCATGAAGTGAAGTAATGTTTATCGTGTAAAAGTGTCCCTGTAACTGAAGTTCGGCATTTATCGTCACTGTACCTCAAATATTGTTTTTGAAACCACAGAGAAATTTTTTCATAAAACTATTGCAATTGTAAAATTGCGGAATTGGAGTACCTCCATGAGATGGGCGAGTTTCATACTCAGTTTTCTTCTACCGTTATTGCTCAACTAAGAAAAGAGTGCTTCTTTGTTTTGTGATTGCATTACATAGAATATTCTCCGATTAGTGTTGAGACAAATAATTCCCATTTGTAAGTCGCAGGCAGGCACGCTAAAGTATCTTATTACGCAACTAGGTTTAGCCTTAAATAAAAGTATTGCGTCACGTGCTCTCTCGTCGCTCACCCACATTTACTCTTGGGTCGAAACAAGGAAGCTGCTCTCAGAAACTGACATCAGGACATAGGTAAACGTAGAGCAAAAATCACCAAAGTCACGAAAATATCCATGAGGCAAAACAATAATTAGATTTTATTCAATAAGGCAGTTATTATCTTGTTGATAAGATCACGCCATACTTCGACTGAACCTTTTAATTGCTTCCCTGTGGACCCTCTGTAGCATATAAAAGAATTTACTTTGTTCCCGTAAGATTATTTTGAAAGGGTAAACAGTTACTCTTGAAATCATTCATCTGTCTTAAAAGAAGCGAAGAAAACTCAGACACTCTCTCTCCGAATAACACTGTACGTCATATTTATTACAGGTATTGCTGTAGCCGGATCAACTTGAGTTCTTTTATTGCATGTAATCTATTATCGCTTAAGTTTTCTATTTTAATTTTTACATCACAACTATCATTACATTACAGAAAAACTTTTACTTAATGATGTTGTCTTGCATTCGTTCCCGAATTCATGAGCTATATTTGTGGCCCGGCAAATTTTTAATTGAATTCCTTATTTATTAAAGATTGTCTTTAGATTAAAGTCGAGCGCTTGCCATTCTGTTCAACAAAATTCCTGTAAAAACCACTGCACATTTTAATATGTTTCGAAATTATAGTTTTCTTTAATGGAGAAATGTTTTTGGCTGTGCTTCACTGAATACGTACACCTAGAATTTTATGAATATTTCCCGGCAAACCACGATGTATCATCCTTATTAAACCTATAACGTATGATATACATTTGCTCATGTCGCAAGTTTTCATCCTAATTGTGTTCTCTGCGCAAATTCTCCATATCATTATAGTGACGACAATGAGCAGCAGTGATACAGCGACATCCTGTCGTGATCATCCTTCGAACGCTTACTGGAACAATGCCACAAATCAGCCGGACCAATCGATAGCCAACGCACCCGTTCTGCCCGGATTTCTCATATACACCGTCGCCGGCGCCATCTCATCCATCTTCAACATTACATGTATTCTCACTTTCATCACTAAAAAGGTTAGCAACACGAGCAGAACATATTTAGCATTATAAACTGTTGTAGTGCTAAAGCATTGATTCTCTTTGATTTGTATCAGTTTTGTTGGAGCATCGGTTATTCAAAGCTTTTATTTTCATGTGAAGAAGTTTTCGCACAAGAGAGTGTCTTGGGATCTCTATTTTGAAAAAGCAGTTTTAACAAATGTGCGAATTGTATGTGCGTTTTTATCGCGCAGAGTTTCACATAGAAAATTCAGCATGAGTAATATAATCTCTTCATGTTAGGATTATGCTCTAATGTTTCTTAAAAAGGGTCATTTTCAGGAGCTTCGTGAGAAGTACTTGCTGTTCGCAGTTTTAGCTTTCGCTAACCTTATTAACACGGTGTTCATGTTCATTGCGGGCACACTGCGCACACATCTGATATACAACAATCAGTACATGCAGTTGATAAGCACGTTTGAATGTCTACAATACCCAACTCCTCACTTGCAACTACTCGGAGGACAACTACCTGCAGTAATTCTCATCGCGATCGACATTGAAAGATTACTGGCTGTATACAGGTAGGATATTCCAAGTAATGCTGATCACCGCATGGTCATTCTATAAAGTCATGAGTGATCATTAACATCAAAATCAGAGCATCGTTAGTGCTTATTAACTTACAATGCGGCTATAAATTTATTTTGGAATATATAAGAGTATGGAGTAATTCACCTTTCAAGGATCTAAGCTCTAACGTGCTTGTTACGATGGTGTCCAATGATAATGTATGAATTGGGAGCTTTAAAAGATAACTGATCTTTTCGCGACGTTGACGATTGGTGAATGTGAGCACTGTACCAAAATTGAACGCATTTTGAGCGCTATAAAAAACCGAAAGGGTGAAAATCGTACATGTAAATCAATACTCAAAAACAGGGCAAAGAGTAAAGCTCTTGAAATTCGAATGTTACACTGTAATATTTTCTTCTTTAGACCAGTGTTTTACAAAGTCCACATCGGCTACCGTGCGCGGATCTATATCGTCCTCTTCTGCTTCGTCATAGTCGCCATCTCGCAGCTTTTTGGCTATCTCAGTTCGTACATGAATAGAGATGTTTGCGTAAATTCATTCTGCGCAGTATTAAGCGCCTACGGTCTCAAATACAGTAATTACAACTCGGCTGTTGTCATTCTTCTACCTGTTATTGCGCTAATTTTAAACATTTTCACATACATCGGTGCAAAACGCTTAGGCCAGAACACGAACATGAAAAAAGAATTAAAATTGATCCTTGTCGCAATAATTATTACTTTCCTTGATGTCATATTAATTGCTTTCCCAAATCTGATTGTGTTTGGATCATACAATAAGCTCATTGTTGTCGCTTCCGAAGTTTTCGCCTACCTATACGTATTCTTTTGTTGCAATTCGGCTATCAATCTCTTTGTTTATCTCGCGCTCAAGCGTGATTTTCGCAATCATTTGTTAATGTCCATCTCCTTTGGCGCCCTAAAACCTCATATTCAAATGACGAATGATGTTACGATGGCTCGCAACACGCGAGCAGTCGCCCCGCAAATGTCATGCTCTGGAATTCCAACGCGTTCCATGCCCCCTTCTACACGTGTGGCATTATGATTTAGTACGCTCGTTTCAGCCTCTAATAAGTATTTGTACCATCATAATATTTCTTTTCAAGAATAAATCTCTTTGGTATTCAGTACAAGTCATGAGTTGCGTTTCATCGATGCGTAAGCTGGAATTAAGAGATGACAATGTGCTCAACTTTGCGTGATTGAATCATGGGACTGTTGCGAGACAGAACATATGTCCTTTTATTCGAATTTAATTAAAGTGCGCACATATGTATGCGCCAAGTAATCAAAACAAAAGGAATGAATATTTCACATGAGAGTGCAGTTGTACGTGAGACTTACAGCAGTGGTATATAAGTATCGTTAAATTTTTTGATTCATTCCTGCTTATGCTAGAGTATTCATTAGATTGTGTATCACAAGTTGATTTGGGTACTGATTTATCAATATTTATTCAATTTTTAAGCAATTGTAGTTTTCGCTAGTTCACAAAAGAAAATCTGTGATAAGTGTTTCTTTACCTGGAGTTTCGGCAGATCATGTTACTGTATCTTAAACAGCCGTGTTGCTATTATTAACAGAAATTAAGGATGTGAAGAGGGCGGCATTTTAGAGGTGTATAGTAAGGATTCTTTAATGCATCAGATGGAAAGCTTTGCAGACGAAAATCGGGGTTCATTTCGCGCAGCTCAAGTTATGCAACTCGTTTAGGATACTAATAGATTATATCCAATGTTATCGCTTTACTAGGAAATGAGCAATTCTTTGATATGAGATCACGCAATAGTAAGTACTCTCCAAAGAGAATTGAGATAAGTCAATATCCATTTGCATGACATAGCCTGACACGTTGGAATATCTAATGTACCGACTAGGTTCCTCCTTTAGAAAAGGTACTGCGTATTTCGCAAGCCCACATTTACCCTTGGGTCAGTAATAGGAAGTAACTTTCGAAAACGAAATCAGGACCTAGGTAAATAATGACCAAATATTACAAAATTCACGGAAGTCTCGGTGAGACAAACAACAATTAGGTTTCATTTAATAATGCAGTCATTAGCGTGTTGACAAGATCAAGACATACTGCGGCTGTACCTTTAAAGTGCTTCCCAGTAGACCGTCTGGAACACAAAAGAGAATTCACTCCATTCCTGTCAGATCATTTCAAAAGAGTAAACAGTTATTCTTGAAATAACTCGTTTTTCTAGAGGAGCAACAAAAAATCAAACATTCTCAAGGCGAATCACACTATTTATCATATTTTATTATGAATAATACTATAGCCAACTTAACTGGTTGTCCTAAATGCAAATATTCTGTTGCCCCCTTGGAAATTTTTCATGCTTCACTTTTATATCACAATTTACAGTTCACTCATTGGAGTCTTAAGCTTTCATCATAATTGTGGTCACTGCAGAAAGTCTAAACATCGTTAGAAGACTACAATGAGCAGTAGCGATACAGCGACGTCCTGCCGTGATCATCCTTCGAACGCTTATTGGAACGATGCTACAAATCAGCCGGACCAGTCGATAGTCAACGGACCCGTCATGCCCGCATTCCTTACATACTCCGTCGTCGGCGCCATCTCATCCATCTTCAACATTATATGCATTCTCATCTTCATCACTAAAAAGGTTAGCAGTTAGGGCAAAAAAAATCTTCTCACTCCAAGAAGGACATATTCCATATGTAGCAGCGCATTTTCCAATTCATATAGGAAATATGCTGAATCATATCGACATAAAAATTTCCTTATCTGGTTTTGAAAACGTCCATAAAAAAGTGGAAATGGTAGATATTTGTGATTGCTTTGTAAAGCACTGCTAAAGCACAGGATGAAATACTGTGGATCCATCCTTCCAATTATTTTGGTCTGTTTTCATTTTTCTTATCCGGCTGCAATGGATGGTTTTATACAGTTAGCACATACATTTATCCTTTCGTCCCGCTATTAATGCACACTCATTTGCATCGCACTATCGTTTTATGCAGCATACATATAACGGTAGTGTGGCGGCACATTTTCGAGGTACAAATTGCTACGGCTATAAGTTAACGAGGCGTTATTTTGTGCGACGACCTAAGTATTATATACACAATTCAACAAAAGTCACAAAATTTACTTATCAAAGGGTTATGCATTCATATCACTTAAAGAGTAATTTTCAGGAACTCCGTGAGAAGTACTTGCTTTTCGCAGTTCTGGCTTTCGCTAACCTCATTAACACGGTGTTCATGTTCATTGCCGGCACACTGCGCAGACATCTGATATACAACAATCAGTACATGCAGTTGATAAGCACATTTGAATGCCTGAAGTACCCAAATCCCCACTTGCAACTACTCGGAGGACAACTGCCTGCCGTGATTCTCATCGCGATTGACATTGAAAGATTAGTTGCTGTTTACAGGTAGGATACTTTAACTGATGCTGATCACTGCGTAGTCAACCGTTCATAGTCATTAATGGCCGCTAACGTCCAAATCAGAGTATCTCTATTGTTTATAAAATTGCAATACGACTGCAAATGCATTGTTAAATAATTGCGGAAGCAGGAAAATTTGCCTTTCAACGACCTAAACTCTGTTTTTATGTTTAAATATACGACCTTAAGTCTTTCGGTTCTTTGACAATGCTCAAAATGCGTTTGATTTCAATACAACACTTATATCCCTCAGTCGCCAAAGTCGTAATAAGAACAAATCTCTTTTAAAATTCCAGATGGTATCATCCATACTCAATCTTTGTGCACCACTATTACGAGAATGTTACAAAGAGTGGTTTGAAAAAAGCTTATGAAATTTTAATCGTACAATATTTTTCAGACCAATGTTATACAAAGTCCACATCGGCTACCGTGCGCGGATCTATATCGTCCTCTTCTGCCTCGTCATAGTCGCCATCTCGCAGCTTTTTGGCTATCTCAGTTCGTACATGAACAGAGATATTTGCACGAACTCATTTTGCGGGATATTAAGCGCTTACGGTCTCAAATATAGTAATTACAACTCGGCTATTGTCGTTCTTTTTCCTGTCATTGCGCTAATTTTAAACATTTTCACATACATCGGTGCGAAACGACTGGGCCAGAATGCGAACATGAAAAAAGAATTAAACCTTGTTCTTGTTACACTGATAATTACTTTCGTTGATGTTGTATTAATTGCTTTCCCAAACCTGATTGTGTTCGGACTATACAATCAACTTGTTGTTCTCACCTCTGAAACTGTATCTTACATGTACGTGTTTTATTGCTGCAATTCAGCTATCAACCTATTTGTGTATATTGTTATGAAGCGTGATTTCCGCAATCATCTGTTAATGTCCATCTCTTTTGGCGCCCTGAAACCTCATTTGCAGATTACGAACAATATGACGATGGCTCGCAGCACGCGAACTGGCGCCCAGCGAATGTCATACTCTGGAATTCACAAACGTTCCATGCCCTCCTCTCCGCATGTGGCTTTTTGATTTAACGCGCTCCTTTCAGCTATTCCTGAATATTGTAAACTACCTTAATTTTGATAATCAGGAATTAATTTTTTATGTATACAGTACAAATTTAACCAGTGATTTGTAAACTATTGTCGAAGTGAAAAATTTTTCCTGTGTTCTGTGCATTTGTCGCTTGGTTTCTAGTATTAGTTGGGCCGTGAGTTGATAACTGTTCTTACTTCTTTATAGTCTAAAGGTCAGTATGCAAAGCGTTCTGGGACAGCAAACTTAACGCTTTAAAATTACTCTGCTTCGTTGCTAAGAATAATTTCATAAGAAATGTATTTTCTCACTGTAAGCGTATAAGTAAGCGATTGCGCTACATTGAAATCACAAGTTACATTCGTAGGTACGTAGGCTGCGATTAAGCGAAGGCGTTGTTTTGAACTTTGNACTGTAAGCGTATAAGTAAGGGATAGCGCTACATTGAGATCACAAGTTACATTCGTAGGTACGTAGGCTGCGATTAAGCGAAGGCGTTGTTTTGAACTTTGTGTGATTGATCCGTGAGACTGCTGCGCGACGAAGCATATGTTCTTCTGTTTTAACTTGAATAAACAGCTCACATATCTCTGTGCCAAGATATCAAAACTGAAAGAATGAAACTTTCAAATGAAACGTGCACGACTATTTTAAGTGATATTCATGAATAGCTCACTGTATTTGATTCATTCTCGCTCATGTTAGAGTCTACAGTAGGTTGTGAATCTCAACCTGATATTGGTTAGGATTTATCAATAAACGTTCAAGCTAGCAGCGATTGTGGCTTGCTTTAGTGAACAAAGGTAAAACTGTGTGAAGTATTACTGCAGCTGAAGTTCGGCAGATCGTGCTACCGTATTTTAAATAGCAGTGTAACTTTTATTAAAGGAAAATCAAGGATGTGAAGAAGGCGCCATATTAGAGGAGTCTAATAAAGGTACATTAAAATGCAGACGAAAATTGGAGTTCATTCTGCATAGCACGAACTATTTCACTCGTTTAGGATATTTCAGCTCCTCTACAATCACAGGGAATATTTTCATAAAACTATTGCAATCAAAAAACGGCGGAACCTGCAATACTTCCATGAAATGGAATCAGATTTTTATTTAGCTCTTATCCACCATTAGTGCTTAACTGGAAACTGAGTAGTATTTTGGTTTGAGATGGCTTTTTACTGAATAGACTCTCCGAAGAGTGTTGAGACAAGTAATTCCCATTAACAAGTCGCAGGCAGGCACGCTCGTATGTCAAATTATCCCACTGACCTTCAGAAAAAGTATTGCGTCATCTGCTTGCTTGTCGCAAGCCCACATTTTCTTTTAAATCAGCAAGATGAAGTAGCTTCGGAACAAACATCAGGACAATAATAAACATGTACCATAAATCACCAAAGTCACGAAAATATCCACGAGGCGAAAACAACAATTAAATTTCCTCTAATAAGGATGTCATTACCTTGTTGATAGAAATCCCGGCATACTGCAGCTGAACCTTTTAATTGCTTCCCAATGGACTGTCTGGAGCATATAATAGAATTAGTTTCGTTCCACTGAGGTTATTTCAAAGAGGTCAACAGTTATTCTTAAGATCGTTCTTCTGTCTTAAAAGAAGCTACGAAAATTCAGACACTCTCTCCCCGAATAACACTGTACGTCATATTTATAACCGGTAATAGTGTACCCAAAATGGCTTGAGATCTTTTAATGCATGTATTCTATTATCGCTTGAATATTTTGAATTTTTTAAGTCACAGTTTACAATACATTTTAAAGAAAACTACAAATCGCAGGTTGTTGCCTGGTGTACATTCACGAGTTCATGAACCAAATTGGTGGTGCTGCAAAAATTAAATCAGATTTCCGAATTATATAAAGGTTGCCTTTAGATTGAAGCGGATCACTTGCCCTTCTGTGCCACGAAAGTCTTTCTATAACCTGTTATATAGTTTTCATATTATTAAAACAGCAGGATTGTTCTATGATCAATTTTTTTGGCTAAGCGTTATTGAATAAATTTTCACAGGATTTCGCTACTAATTCCCGCTAAACCATTCAATATCATCCTTAGCATCTCATTAACGAATGGTAGACATTCGTTTACGTAATAAGTTTTCGACAGTGTTGTGTTTTCTGCGCTAATCCTCGATATCATTATAGAGACGACAATGAACAGCAGCACTTTTGTGACATCCTGTCGTGATCATCCTTCGAACGCTTACTGGAACAATGCCACAAATCAGCCGGACCAGTCGATAGCCAACGCACCCGTTCTGCCCGGATTTCTCACATACTCCGTCGCCGGCGCCACCTCATCCATCTTCAACATAATATGCATTCTCATCTTCATCACTAAAAAGGTTTTCAGCACGAACAAAATTTATTTAGCATTAATGACTGTAGCAGTATGAAAGCATTAGTTTTGTTCAATATACCGGCTTTGGTGAAGTTTTGGCTTTTCCAACCTGTCATTTTTATGTGAAGAAGTTTCCTGTTCATGTATGGGGGTGCTTGAGAGCTGTCTACTCCGAACAGAAATCTTCGACAGAAGTGTAAACTGCATGTCCAATTGAGTCGCGTAAAATTTCAAATAAAGAATTCCGTGGGTGATATGATCCTGTCATTTTAGGATATTGCATACATGTTTCTTAAAAATAGTAATTTTCAGGAGCTCCGTGAGAAGTACTTGCTTTTCGCAGTTCTGGCGTTCGCTAACCTCATTAACACTGTATTCATGCTTACTGCTGGCACACTGCGCAGACATCTGATATACAACAATCAGTACATGCAACTGATAAGCACATTTGAATGCCTGAAGTACCCAAACCCCCACTTGCACCTGCTCGGAGGACAACTGCCTGCAGTAGTTCTCATCGCGATTGACATTGAAAGATTAGTTGCTGTTTACAGGTAGGATACTTTTACAGATGCTGATTAACTGCCTAGTCAACCGTTCATAGTTATTAATGGCCGTTAACGTCAAAATCAAAACACCATTGTCGTTTATTTAATTGCTTTGCGAATATATGTTTACTGTGATATAACTGCCGACGTCGGATAATTTGTTTTCCGCGATCGAAATGCTATAAATATCTTAACATATTCGACTTTCACCCTTTTGATTTTATAATAGAGTTCTAAGTGCGCTCAGTTTTGATACTGTGCTCACATTCAGCAGTCGTCAATATCGTACAGAGCACATGTCTATTTTAAAATTACAAACGTAATAATTCCTATTTTATCATTGTACACCACCGTAACAAAAGCGTCGCGAATAGAGCACAGAATAAAGTTCATGAAATATTAATTTTCAAATGTTCTTTTTCAGACCAGTGTTTTACAAAGTCCACATCAACTATCGTGCGCGGATCTACATCGTCCTCTTCTGCTTCATAATAGTCATCATTTCGCAGCTTTTTGGCTATCTCAGTTCGTACATGAACAGAGATATTTGCACAAATTCATTCTGCGCAGTATTAGATGCCTACGGTCTCAAATATAGTAATTACAACTCGGCTGTTGTCATTCTTCTACCTGTTGCTGCGCTAATTTTAAACATTTTCACATACATCGGTGCGAAACGCTTAGGCCAGAACACGAACATGAAAAAAGAATTAAAATTGATCCTTGTCACACTGATAATTACTTTCCTCAATGTCATATTGATTGCATTCCCTAACCTGATACTATTGGGAAAAAATAATAAGCTCATCGTTGTAGCCCCTCAAATTATGCCTCATATATATGTGGTCTTTTGTTGCAATTCAGCTATCAATCTCTTTGTGTATATTGTTATGAAGCGTGATTTCCGCAATCATTTACTAATGTCCATCTCTTTTGGTGCCCTAAAACCTTATTTACGAATGACGAATGATGTGAGGATGGCTCGCAGCACGCACACAGGCGCCCAGCGAATGTCATACTCTGGAATTCACAAGCGCTCCGTGCCGTCGTCTTCGCGTGTGGCTTTCTGATTTAATGCGCTCTTTTCAACCATTCCTGACTATTGTGAACTGTTATCCTTTTTGCGTTCAAGAATAAATCTTTTACTTTTATAGTTAAACTTTAATGAATCAAATGGGATATTTTTCTAATTTTAATGTTTTTGCCGGAGCTAAGTTTATTTTATAAATGCAGCGTGATTGCTTATTTCAATAGCAATATCATTATGGTTGTAGTATACATTATTACGCTTGATGCCAACTTAGCTGCTTGTTATTTTGCCCTTTTTCTGTCACTTTGATATTAATTTCTTTTTGTTATTGCGAGTGTGCCAAATGTACCACAGCTCGATTCACATCGCACGGATACGTCATCAAGCTTGAGAACTTGAATCCGCGCAGTTACCTCAGAGCGCTTTGTTTGTTTGAGATAGCTACTAAAAGACAAGCATCAGAATCTGTCAACAATAATTTATTTCTTTCATATTCGTTTCTACTACGCAACGCCATGTAACAAGTACGGCTAATTATGCACGCCGAATTCTTCAGAGCTAGCCGCCGAGTCAATAATAGCAGGATAATCAACGTTTATTTGCCATTTTGCAAAAGACGGTCCAGTAAAATAAGTTGGCGGAGGGTGCTTTGCGAAAATGTGTCCGACTGGCGCTTGACGGACCCCGCCTTTATCTGTTGGACGTTTTCAGACAAATCTTCTAGATCCACTAGCTCTTTTGATATTGATATCTCCTCGCTGTCGGGACCTGCAAATGGAAACAGCCCTTTAAGAAGTGTATCATCAGCTCTGCTTTTGCATTCAATTTAAGATGAAGCACATTTAATGGTTCAGTTGTAGTACTACAAGTGAAGCTTTTGATTGAGAATAGAATACAAGTTTTGAAACCAGAATCTATGAAAAGACTTAAAAATCATGGAGCTTATCAAACAGTGCGTCGGGGATTACTGTTTTCCAAGCATACATTAGGGATGCAAACACATCCTCACCAAGCGGTCTCATATCCATCCCAGTAGAGTGCCTTTGGGG
Source organism: Plectus sambesii (assembly GCA_002796945.1). Classification (NCBI taxonomy): domain Eukaryota; kingdom Metazoa; phylum Nematoda; class Chromadorea; order Plectida; family Plectidae; genus Plectus; species Plectus sambesii. The sequence continues at coordinate 18,031 of NIUQ01000615.1, read as the reverse complement.
TATGACCATCTTTACCGGTATAAAATAAAGGAGCCACCTCGTTTGGCAAAAGTTGGCCATCTTTTCATAGGAAAAAGATCGCCATCAAGGGCATAGATAATGGTTGAATATTTCTTTAACTTTCAATATCTTCATGCGGACCGACTGCACCCCCAGACCCAGAAAGGCGCCCACGCCTGTGGCTTAGCTTATAAGCTCCACATAAGTTCCAACCGTCAGAGCGTCGATCGAATCGCCCACCAGCTGATGGCATGTTTCGAATGTGATGAAATACGGGATTCCAGCGAGGTGAGTATTTGACGAGCTGCTTCGCTTCCGACGACTTGACGACGAACATGGCGAGCACGATCATCGTCAAACTCAAGGTTAGGAGTCGCTTCATATCTGCAATACAAAAGCATCTATTGAGTGACGCCCGATGAAAAAGATTCGTGCAATATATGATTTATTTTCATTTACATTAATAATTTGCATTATTGAGCCTGAACCTATTAATGAGGCGGCAAGTTGCTCATTTCATATGCAAAATCTAGCCAAAACATATTATCGCGCTTCAATACAACGCACACCGCAGTTCGCGCTATGCCTATTCCTATTTAGGTGAAACAAACTAACCTATTTAACTGCAATTTTTTAGAGTAGTAGAATAGAATCGTACCGCAGCCCAGTTTGCTGCGTTCAGTTTTTCAATGAGTCTAATACATCACAGTGAAAAGAGAGCGCGCAGTAATTAATCATCCCAGCGCAGTTGCAAATCAAACGCCAAAAAACATGATAGAAGCATAATTAAAAGCGCTACTCGAGACCTCAATAATTTCGGTTGGAGATAAAGAGTCTTCACTGACACCACCCTTCTTCATTAGGACACCGGCCCGTTGGGCGTTGAATGTACTTCAAAAGTAACATAATTATTAGAGGTACTTGTCATATAATTAGCAAGAGTGCATTGCATTAAAATTCTCTTTTCATTATAATTTTAAAAATGCGCAAGGTTTTAGAGTATGTTTGGATAATAAAGATATTTGCAAGGCATATTACAACTTTTCATGCCTACCACGAAGACTTAATGAATCGGGTTCTGATACACTATATTTCTAGCGCGAGCAGCGACGTGCTAACAGGAGAAAACTCACGAGTGAATGAATTTTAAGACGATATAAGCGAAACTATCAATGCAAAAATGGAGTGATTAAGACAAACAGGAATAAAGTGAGCTTATGAGCGTTAGGAAGCTACATGCCCCATGTTAAGATTGACAGATATTTTGATGATTAAAGCATCTTAGACGTAATGCATATTGGCAGGCTTGAAGATGTGCAGGAATAATAAAATATGCCTCATGAGTTTAACTACTTATACTGCAATAGTTCTTTCACTCACACAACATATTTAATGATCTCTGTACTTGTTTATCTCTCATTAACCAGTTAAAGTGAAGAGTAACTTTGGCCACGGCCCATACTACTGAGAATTTTCCGTCAAAAGTAGGTTTTATAAAGTGAATTACAAACTCTGAAGCAAAGATTACTGATGAACCAGATAAAGATTCATTTTCAATGAAATCTGTTTCATTATACGCAATGTTTTCTGAAGCACTTGTACGATTCAGTATGCTCAAGACACAACAAATTGATAAGCAGAGTTAAGAGTTTATGAATCTGGAAACCCCCAGTTACGGTTGCTCATCATTTATCAACAACAGCTAAGGCGAACGACGGCGCACATTTTCATTCGATCCGCAATCAAATAATATTAATGGACATGACCAGGCTCGCAAAGCAAATCAACAATGAAAGTATAAAATGAGCAATTCTGAATTCCGTTTCAAAAGTTATCAAGTTCATTGGGTAGCTCGCTCACTAACGAAATAGCGTGAGAGCGCATTATTTGACAAGTACGATAATAGGTCACTTTTTCCGTGAACATCACAACTGGTCAGCCGACGAATTTTTAAGATTACTTTGCAACAGCAGTAATGGAAATGGTTATAAGAAAGTAGGCGTCAAAAACGGTCTCGCGTCGCTATATATCAGTTTGGGCACGAAAACTGAGAAATTAATCTGGGCGTATTATTACAGATCGATTGGAAGGACGCTGTAAGCGAGCGCCAACTAAAGCGGGGCGATAAATATTTGTCCCTTCGGAGCTCAATACCCGCCCTTGATACTCTCTTAAAATATCTTCCTGTGGGCGCTCATACATTGCTGCCTACTGGCTATGTAAACTTGCTTATCGATCAAACAATTAAAATAGTGATAACTTCACAAAAACTGCATTGCAATTTTCATCACTGTCTTTAGAAGTGCGTTCGGCTTAGGAACGCAGAAAGTATAAGAAATATTTTTGCAAAGGGGCGGTTTTAATTTCTACACATTTCAGCTACAGCAATAATTCGAATTCGGGGGACTGTTGCCTCGCGCAGTTACACCCGATTTATGCCAAAGGTTCTCGGCGCTCAGTCAAATCATTTCGCCATTGAGCCACATTTTTACGCACACTCCATCCTTTTCAGTTTCTTTGTTATGGCCCTTCTCGGGCATTCAGAGAAGATTAATAGCAGTGTTAATGCATTATTACAGTCGTCGAAAAATTCAAAATATTTGGGGAGTTTCATGTTAAGACGAAGCACAGAACTCATTTGGGACACTTCAAAGGGGATTAAAAGTTTCCAATGTCGTACGGCAGCGGACTCGAACTCATCAGCATGTGACGACAACCTCTTGCGGTTTATTGGCACATTTCTCGTATCGCATTTCGAGTCGATGACGACAGCGTGTAAGTGGATTCGAGACCGGGCCAGTTATTGGCTTCGAATTTGCGCACTAGCGTAGGCGAGACACTGCCGACCTAGATAGAGGAAGGAAAGCAAACGCGTCTGCAGATGAGGCAAGTAATTATGGAGAAAATTAGATATTGCCCCAGAGAGGCATACTTTCTGTGAATGGCGAAATAACGTTCGCACCGCAAGGGAAGTGCTGAACTGGGATGGTCTCTCGAAGAGAGGGGTACGAGGGACCAAAAGCTTTGTGAATATTTTTGCAAATAGTAGCAGCCAGTCGCTGATCTTTTCATACTGTAATGATTCTCTTAGTCCATCACGCAGAGGTATTGAGGCGTAATGCAAAAGGCATCTCATACCTATTGGCGCAGAATGATTTGAGAATAAATATTTCTTGGTAATTAGAAAACATCAGTAATACTGATTAGAAAAGTGGTCGTCAACTCGAGTAGTCAAAGGTAGGGTGAGAACATAGTCCTCTGGGCCAATACTGTACTCATTTTTGGCACAATGCCATTTACTGGGCGTCATTTCTGCTTCAGGGATTTGGAGGGAGTAAGCATTTCGCAGCTCAACTGGGATGAATGCTTCAAAAGAACTGAATCAGAGTTGTGAAGAGGCAGCAAAGGGCCTTTCTTTTGAGAGCGCTGCTGAAAAATGAATCTTTCTCACATAGTCAAAAGCAGCCGTGGCCAATGACGTGCTACTCTGAATGAAAGCGGCTCTACTTTTTCTCCTGGGAGTGATATATCTCCATGATATTGGCTTTGGTGGGTGAGAAGTGCGTGCGTGACTGATAGGTCATTAGGTTGTTTTGGCATCGAGCTTTCTTTCTCATAGGGACTGCATCCCGCAGGATTCATATCTTCTTCAAGACGAAACGCTTTCCGCATAACTTCTAACTAGAAAAGACTGCTGGTAAACACTATCATCGGACCACTGGGCGCCTTCAGGTTAAAAGTTGCTTTACTATAACGAGCTGCCACCTAAGGGCACTTTACCTCATACCCTTCGTTCTGCAACATCAACAAAATATTTATGAAAACAAAGAAAACTGGCAAAAGAGAGCCTCTTATCATTGAATCATACTTAAAATATAAAATGGCTTCTCACGGTGGCAAGTCAAAATTTGGCAATTATAATGTGCCGGGGTGCTTGAGACATTGAGGAATGATGCGTTCAATCTTGGACAGCATTAAAGCAATCAATTGTATCTTGTGAGTTGCCAAAGTTGAAACCAAACTGACACTCAATAAAAGTTAGCGGTACTGAATCAGCGCTTGGAGGTGTCTTTCAGAGAATTTCGCAAAATTTCACCGTGAATGTATCGTGTTGCAAATTTCCTTATCACTGCGAATAGCGTATGCGCTGCGTTAAGGTTTCAACGCATTATTCTGTACATACAGCAAATAATAAAATGTACTACGTTATTGCACTTTTGATCAATAGATCAATCGTGTGATATACTTTGACAGATCTGCTTTTAAATTAAAATGAATCACGACATACACTGCCTTTGTTGCACAAAACCCTGTTGCACAAGTACAAAATGAGTCAAAATGCGTGTTGGGGTAGAGATAGAATTTCGGTGAGGTCAATGCCGAACGCGTCCATAGAACTGCAATTAATCGAGTGTCTCTACATGCGGCGCGCAAAAAAAGGAGGAAGCAGCTTTTGAAGAGCTGTCTCTAATAATGCTCTTCATTGTACGCAGAGCCAATTCTCAGAGCTTCTTTGAGTCGAAGACCGGTTCCTCGACGGTCCTTCTATCTCAACAGAGCTGATGACAAGCCGCGAACAGGCGACGTGCGACCAAAGTGTGGCGGTCGGGGTTAATCGGAGGTCGTCGCAAGGAAGAAGAAGCCGCAGCGCGCTCGTCCGAGGCGGTCGGCGGTGTGGGGAAGGAGCACAGTACGGGCGCGAGGGCAAACAGAACCGCCGCTGCTGCCGCCGCTGGCGCGGGCAACTGCCACTCGAGCCGGTCCGTCGACCGATTGGCGGCGAAGCGTGCCCGGCCGCCGTTGCTGCGCCGTGCCCCTTCTTTCGCCTGGTAGCGCGCGCCAGCTAGCCATCGCTACTGACGATGCCCACACCGCGCCCACTGGCCTTTTTGCGTTTTTCACCTCGGAGCAGTTTTTCGCGCCCACACGCTCGTCCACCCGCCTACGACGGCCGCTGTCCTCGGCTGCGCTAATTTTACAGTCGACCTGTCATTGTATTCACTGTCTAGGGTGGCGTCAGTTAGTCAGCCAATCGTTTTAAGATCTGATATGAATCATTTCATCACTGTTTGTGTGCATTTTAATTGTTGACTCTCAACTTGATCCTTTGTTACATATTCGCGCAGTTGTTAACGCGTGAAACCTGAGATCGCGCCTTAGTTCATATCACTACGGTAATTTCCTCCGGTGTTCAGGTGATAGTAGTGGTTTGGGGGAGGGTACGGATCGACTAGAATGCGCGCTATCTATCAAAGGCCAAAAGTATTTTGAACTGCAAGGTATTTTCGAATATGCTTTGAAGTTTACACCGGATTGAATGGGATTTGGCCATTTGGGAGGTTTGCGGAACATTTGAAGGTCCCGGAAGATACCCGCCTCTGGCCGATAACGCGCATTCTCGTCGGCAGCAGTTTGAGCTTCTGCTAGTCATTTATTACAATTAGTTGCCCCTCGCCGACTACAACCCGCACCTTTTGCTCTCTATTGCTTCAGTCCGACTTTTTTTATCTGCCCGCCCAATCTGCGTTGATCCTCAGTCGCTTCCGACCACAGTTGCGCGGCTCGTCTGTTTCACACTGCCTTGAACGCTGCACTAACTGTGCTATCGTCCTTTCCTCTCTACGAAATGCCCGCAGCGCTTTTTTCTTACGTTAGCTTGGATGAAGAATATTTACTAGCACCCTTGTCTCGATCTCAATTGCGCCGTACGCCTCTACGCTGCGTCGTCCAACGTTGGTCGCGATTACAATGCTGCGCTGCGATAGATCGTCCTTTAGCCTGAATCTTACGAACTCTAGTCGCTCGCTAGCTGCAGCAGCACTCGCTTTTCCGCATTGCGACTGCATATATATACATTTAATTTTACATCCTACGAATCAGACGGCGCCGAATTTCATCCGGGTAAGTATTGCAAAAGATTCATATACGCTCTTTCTGCGAAAATGAAAGGCTTCAAAAAAGTGGCCTTCCAAAGTTGTCTCAGAAACCTCTACGTGCCGCTGCAGCAGCAGTAAGTTATGAGGGAATGGCCATTATTCGCTTTTTAAGCAAAAACATATGATAAATGTCTCTTGCTATTTTCTGTTGCATGTCAGTGCGGCAGCGCTTTTCATATGTTAACCGTTATATATGCGCTTTTATGTGATGCAAATATAAGCCATTTGATTTCAGCCCCTGCAAGACAAGCGCGTTATCGTCGGACAAAATGTCGTGCTCGAATGCCAGGTTGATGGTCATCCCGATCCGGTTATGAAATGGCTCAAAGATGGACAAAATGTTACCCAATGTCCTGACTACGAGGTACTGAAGCAAGCCTATAAGAGAGAATTTGGGAGATTGACTCATTTCGTCTTCAGGTTGCAGCACACGTTTGCTTTGGGGAGGATGGAAGCCTTCACATGAAATCTTTATTTGTATTATTATAGTAGATGGACAGTTCATTATTTAGTGCTGCAACCGTTTTTCTTAGAAAGCGTTCAAAAACGAATTTTAACGTTTTTTAACGCTTGGGGCATGGGAAACGATGCGTTTCTTTTGCATTCTCCAAGCCATACAACGCATTGATCTGCAGAAACCATGACCTACCACTGCAGTTTCTATTCACACTTGAGATTGGTTTAACGTGCTCAAAGATGTCATTATACTCATTTAATTGAAACTATATCTTTCACATTACAGTCAACTGCTTTTATAACATCGGTCGAGGGACCGGCCAATGACCGACGTTATAAAGACAGCGACGTTATAGAGCCAGGCGTTATAAACGCAGTTGACTGTATATTCAAAAAAATGTTCTTATTTCCCGGCGTACATCTTTGCGGTTACCGTATCAACTAAAGTAAATAAATTTCAGCTGTCGCAGAATGGCAACAAGCACATCCTGACCATCCAGAATGTGCAGGCACCTGATGGGGGTCGGTTTACTTGCCAAGCGATGAATGCGGCTGGGACGAAGCAGTCCTCTTGCATGCTCATCGTCGCTCCGGCACCGACACCCGTCCCTGGCGCCAAAGGTGCTATTCCGTAAGTTTCATTTTTTTGAACATAAATAACTCTTGTCGCTTGCATCGATATTTAATCAGGCATCTATTTGCGCGCGAAATTGAACAAGATTGGTTAGCGCTTGAAACACATGGTGCACTTTAGTTAGTTTAGTTAATTTAAAAATAAAAACAAAAACATTATGATTAGAGGCTGTCGCAAGTACCTGTAAAAGAAGTGTCAGAGCGATTGCTTTAACAAACAAAGCGAGCATGAGGGCCCAACGTCCAATNCAAATGCCTCGATTTCAATTTGTCTACTGTTGAATATGTTAAGATATTAGCAAAACGCACATTAATCAACTTGTGAATTTGAGGCTGTAAACGGTATTTTTTAGTGATCAAAAATAACTGCTTCTTGTGTCCTCACAACTGGGTACACTTGAGTTCTATCGGTACGACACAGAACCAAATAGCACTAATTTATCTCGAGGCTAACGCAGAGAGACGAGAAGAGGGGACAATTCACACACAACACATTTTGGGTAAACACTTAGCACGACTGATTGATTACGGTGTGAATGTCATCACGTTATGGATCCATCTGGGTCTGAACACCCTAACATCAGTAAAATGAGATTTAACTTCAGTGCGAAGGTGGAGAACAATGCGGAGACGGGAATTTGTTCGCTGACCATCTCGATGTTATTTGCCGAGGATGTTGGCAGTTACACCTGCAAGGCCACCAACCAGCATGGTGCCAATCTGACTACTGCTCAGGTACGGTACACACTTTTGTATAAGAATTGATTTAAGTCGCGCACTGAAATGTAATTACATTTCTGCATTATAATCATAAATGCTGCAATAATACTACACGTATTGCAAACAAAAGCCTGGTGAAAATGCAGAAATGTAATTATATTTTACATTAGTTTAATGAAATTGGCTCCAGCAAAACGCGCTCTCGATCTTTCGAACAGCCGCGCGCGCGTGGGTCGTCATCGTCCCGCCGGCGTCTTTGACCGTCTTCCTAAACATTTACGCGATTGACGCGCGCGCCAGGCGGCGGTTAGGAGGAGCGAAGTTTCCCACTTGATGATCGTCGGCCCTTATCGCCTTGGACAGTTGTTGCCCGTCTACTCAATGGTGGCGGGGTTTGTGGTGGCAGTGAACGTTTGGCGTCGCTTTGCCGGGGCGCCGAAATAGACCACAAAAACAGCGTATTCAAGGAGGGAAAGCGGCGAGGGGGTGTTGCTAACAATTTCAAAGAGTCGCGGCGCATTATGGGTGGGGATTAACGCGTGATGGGAGTTGGGTGCGAATGCACTGAAAGCTTTTATCATGTTAGTAGTTATGAAAACAGTAAACTTTGAGATACTGTCTGCTTCTGAGACGATGATCAATGTTAGCCGGCTTGCGGTGGAATAATGGCATTTGCTCTCGCAAATAGCAGCGATAGTGCACATCTCACCATGCGTTGGCAGTGAGAAAGTTTGAGCAATTTCCGATCAGTGACAAGAAATCGTGTCAGGCACCGTAGTTGGTAAAGATGAGCTCGCTTTTCGCTGCTTGAACACCGCTCTTCACCAAAAATGATAGTCCTTTTATGTATTTACGTGCGTAAATTGTTAGAAAGAAGTGCAATCGATTTCTGAAGCATTTTTCCTTATTCAATCAAAGATTTATTGATAGAAAGCTTTGACTATAAATAGGATAGAAGAGTGAAATTGTCACGGGTCACGATGGCAAATATAGTAATTCATGAAAAGAAGAAACAAAAACTACTAGTAATGGGATAAGAATTCACAAAGATTATTTTGGGATCGCACAACACAACAACACTATTCGTAATAATCAAAAAACGGATACTGTAATTCCTGAAAATGGACTCAAAGTGCGATTTGTAATAGAAATAAAAATGCGTTTGTTAAGGTGATGCATAAGGAGGAGTATGAGACGTGGCTGAGCGAGGAACAGACGAAGATCACGAAGGAGAAGAAGCAGACGATGCTCGCCGAGCTGCAACAGCCCGGCGGCCGTCCCAAACAGGCCTTCGGCATGTCCAAGACTCATCGCAAACTCGAACAGCGAATGTCTGACGTCGAATCGTCTGATGTGGTCAGTCATTTTATTTGACTTTTAATGGAACTGTTTTCGTTAGAATCATGATTATTTATTGAGCTTTTATATCATTTTAACTTTAATACTGGTACTTTGCAATTCAAAGGAGTTGTTTCTTTACATTGATTTTACTTCCTTTTTGATCTGAAATGTGTCTTAATTAAAGTGGAAATGGTTTCTAAGCATATCTCAACTGATCACGGTGTTTCTTTTACCGACTGCAAGTGAAGAAGTGATATTGAAATTTTCGCGTTGCGTCAACGTGAAAGTTCTTGCAAATTCAAGGCCATGACGCGATATGCGCAAAAAGTCAATGAATAGTGATATGATAATGAAAAAATTGCTCAGTTTTAAGCTGCTTTGAGATAAATATTTGATAGGTGAGAATGGACTAATACTTTGAAATAGTAATAAATTGAAACAATAATGAAATAGTTTTTTAATAAATGGATTAGCGTGTAAAGTTAGCATTGAAATTTAGCCATGGGGCGTGAGTGAAAGCGAAACGGAACCAGAACTGGCAGCGTTGGACCAGCAATCGCGCGGCCCCGGAAGCGCGCCGGTGATCAAGTCCCAGCTGAGAAGTCTCCGTCTCACCGAAGGCACAGATGCTATCCTTCAGTGTAGCATCGCCGGAAATCCGAAGCCTAAGGTATGTCGTTTTGTATTATTCTCATGGGCATGCCTACTGTTGCAATACTGATTGGATCGGACAGCAATAAAGACGCGCCCTATGTTTTCGTAGTCTTCAAGCGCGTCCAATGATTGCCCTGAACATACTGAAAACATCAAACATAGGGCGCGTTTAAAGACCACGAAAACATAGGGGTCGTTTTAAGTATTTAGAGGGCGCAGTTTTAATTTTTTCCCGCAATACTGATTGGTTTCCCTGCAGATTCAATGGCTGAAGAACGGAGCTCCAGTACCGCCGTCTGGTCCTCGCTCGAGTATGACATATAAGGGCGCGATGGCCGTCTTTAAGATCAACATGGTCTTCCCCGAAGACGCCGGCACGTACACGCTTGTTGCTGAAAATCAATTCGGCAAGGTAACTGCTTTTTTTTCTTTATTTTGATAATGGAATATTCGCCTTTTTCTAATATGCTACGATTCAAATGCATCCTTGTTGATCACAGTGACTGCTCTATATGACACTTGGATGTCATTTATTTGTAAAACAGGATTATAGTTTTTGATTACTTTCATTATCGCGTTTTTAAGTTTTAGACCTTGAATGAGATTATAATGACTGCAGTTTGCTACTATTTTTTCAGTTTCGCAATGGACATAATTTGTACATTGCTAACCTTCTAAAGAAAATACCTTTTCAAGATTGCCACTATGTATTCTAGTTTTAATTTAAGTAAAGAAATAAGAAACAAAGTGCAACTCAAAAAGCTTTAAAAAAAGATTGGCACTGAAGCTTATAGTAGTTGAAAATTCAGTAAATAATAGATTCATTGAAATTGGTTTTCAATTTGATATAGTCGAAATATAAGCTGATGATCATTTAAGACGCAGACCACCGCTCAAGTGGATGTAGTGCCGCTTACAAACCCGGAAGCGCCGCAGCAAAAACCGCTGCAGAAGCCACAGCGTCAGTTCAATCTGCAGCAGCAGGAGCAACAACCGCCTCAGCAGGTTCAGCAACAACAGGTTCAACAACAACAGCAACCACAGGCCCAACCGCAACGGCATATTCCACCCTGGCAGCAACAGCAGCTGCAGCGGCAGCAACAGCAGCAACAGCCGCAGCAACAACAGCTACAACAGCCGCAACAACAACAACCGCAGCAGCAGCCACAACAACAGCAGCAGTACCAGGGTGGATATGGGCAGCCTCAGCAGCAGTATCAACAGGTTCAGCAACAGGTAATTTGATTTAAGCGTTTCATTGTGTATGTTTGTATGGGATATTGACGTTTACCAACCGCGTTTTGTCACAAATTAGCCCCCCCCTTACCTGGCATTCATTTTTGAGCTGTTTAAATTACGCGTGGTGAAGAAATATTTGAGCGAGCTTTTTTCAGAATCAGATGAAATTCTTTCATGCTCTATATCACCGCTGTTTCGATGTCTTTTTTAAAAACAGGCCTTAGGGGCTATTTTTGATAGAATTCGGCATGCAGCTATTGTTATAAAATATTTTTTTGAGAGAGCGAACGTTATTCGGCAAATCCTTTCCTTGTAATGTGAAGGTGGAAAGATGTATTTTGATCATTATATAGCGTGTCCAGCTCTCAATCCTAAATTTCCAAGAAAATATCACGATTAGTCCAATGAAAGTGATCAAAGGCGCGTATTATTAGTAGGGGAGAGTGGCTGACTTTCACTTGATCGGCCTTTGTATACTTAGCGTGTAAGCGATGAAAAAACATGTGGTATACCGTGACTCTAATTTGCAGCAGCAATATCAGCCTAAGCAACAACAGCGACAGTTCCAGCAGCAAGCTCAACAACAGCAACGCCCACAGCAACAACAACCGCAGCAGCAACAGTACCAACCGCAACAACAGCAGCAGCAGTACCAACCGCAACAACAACAGCAGCAATATCAACCACAACAGCAGCAGCAGCAGCAGCAGTACCAACCGCAACAGCAACAACAACAACAGCAATACCAGTATCAACCACCGCAGCAGCAGTTTTACCAAGAGCAGCAGAACAACTTTGCTCAAGAACAGCCCGCGCAGTACGCGCAACAGAGGCGTCCTTTGCAGCAGCAGCAACAACCCCAGCAATTGTAAGTTCTTCTTTTTAGGTGTATTGCATAGTGCAGTTTGTGTTTTAATTGTACTCGCGCCAAGTACCGTATTCTGATAGTAATTTTTAATGAGTATTGTTTTGGCTCTGCAGCGAAAGCGATATAGGAAAATATAAAGTATTATATTCCGAGTTTCCTGTAGGGGTTAAGAGGTCGGTGTTGCCGCTGCAGGGGCTTGACAGCGTATACTTATTCAGCTACCAACGTTCTAAAAATCCTCTAATTCATGAGAGCGGGTGAACAATACACTACATGACTGATCATATTTATCTTAATCAATCACCGTGACTTCGCTCTGTGAGAAAAAGTAGTGAACTAAATGAACATCAATGTAGACCGATTTTAGCATTTAGAAATCATTACAAGTTTTACTTGCGACCTCATCTCGATACTGTAATTAACAGCCTTTGCTTACAGAACGTTGGGAGGCGGCACGGCTTACGGGTCGGCGGCGACCGGGTACCCAGAGGGTCGGTACTCGGCGGCGTCCCCCGCCATCAAGCCGCCGCAGTTTCTGCGCAATCCGCCTTCGCAGTCAGTTAAGGAGGGCGAGAGTGCTCGTTTCGACGCTAAGGTACTGTACATTTTATGTGAATAATTAAACTCTGTTTTATTTTTATCGAGCTATACTTCCACTACAGCGGCTTTTCGTGTGAAGCATTTTAATTTTTACGGAAATAACTTGATATATCGTCGTTTTTCATGCGCGTAATGATGCGTGTTGAGCCCATTCTGGTGTTTAGTCTGTTGTCTCGCAGAATTTTCTTGCCACTAAACGTGCAATCAGGGTCAGTTATTACGGAGTCATTTTTCAAACAAAAATTGCACAATGTAGTAATTAGCTGCGGTCGCAAATTAACAGAGTATTTCAATAAATAGTTTACAATTGTTAAACACTATACAGTGAAATTGTTTGATAGCGGTAAAAATGTGCCAGTCCTTCAAATATTAATATAAACGAATTTCAGTTTCTGTAAAATAACTTATTATAGGTGGGAGGCAACCCAATGCCATCCGTCGAATGGTACCGCTCGGACGGCACGCGTCTGGAACATTCGGGCAAATACCAGCAACAGTTTTCGCCCGACGGCACGACGTCGCTCATCATCAACGGCTGCAGCGCCGAAGACGCCGACACCTACCAAGTGGTCGCTAGCAATGATGGAGGAGCCGCCCAAGCGCGTTGCTCTCTCAATGTGCTTCGTAAGTCGATAGCCTTTTTACTTAAAATGTTCTGCACCACTGATTAATGAGGTAGTTTGGCTGAGTTGGAATATGGGTAGATGCTTTGGATATGTTTGGCTGTTTCGTTCCAGTATGTGAAATATAAGTATCGGTGGATTAAATTTTATCATAATTTGGTAGCACAGTAGAAGTCGTTTATATTGTTATTTCGATTATACCGATAAAATCCACCGTGTCCTTTATTTGTTTAAACGATATATACTGTAAAGGACGTTAATTTGACTGAAATTTGGTTGTATGATGAAAAGTTGTAAAATTTCATTGCTGAAATTTTTTAATTGATTATATTCGATTATTCCATGAAATACTCGCTGATAATTAATGGTTGAAATACCTTTCCTAAAGCGAAGTGCAAATTTCAGAACAACAAGCAAACCAATCCGCTCCACCACAGTTTGTCGGCAAGTTCCAATCAGTTTCCGTCTACCAGGGCGACTCGCTCACCCTGTACTGCAAGGCGGTGGGCGAGGGAATTCAAATGACTTGGTTCAAGGATAATCAGCAGATTCAACCCGGACAAGCACCATACAAGTACGTTTATCCTTGTTTTCTTGTTTTAGAAAATAAAGGTGGCCTCTTTGGTTTGGAAAATGTTGTTATTAAAGTGGAATGGTGTATCTTTTGCATCTTTTTTCTGTAAACTTTCAAATACAGTATAATTCACTTACACCGGTATTTGAGGTACTGATCAAAATTACCGGTATAACCGAAACCGTTATAAGCGAACTCTACTGTAGTTTGAATCAGTAATATGGTAATTTTTTCAGAGTGAGCACGCAGGGCGGTGGCAACGAGTCGACCCTGCAGATTCAGGGCGCTCGGCTCGAAGATGCCGGATGGTACCAATGCAACGCGTCAAACTCGGCCGGTACGACCTCCCTGAAAGGCAGAGTGGTTGTGCAGACCAAACAGACGCCACAACCGGCCGCGCCCCGAGAACAGTTTACACTTCGCAAAGTCGATCGAAGAGATATCAGGTGAGTTATTATCATTATCATCGCTGCTGTAAGGAACATAGCGCTTGATTTGATTTTGTAAGCACTTTTACTTTGCTGGAACTTACAATCTACCTACAAAACACGTTTCCTGAGTAGTAGTAATTGCAGCAATTAGTTATTGCGATGCATTTGTCGATATTTAATAGTTTATGTATTTCTTTCTTTTAATTATCATGCTTCGTACATTTCTCTATGAGCCAATGGGCCGGTTTCACATCGCGTACTTTAACTAAAGTCGAACTTTACGCGATGATAAAGGGCCGGTTTCACATCGCATACTTTAGCTAAAGTCGGACTTAAGGCCTATCCTTCATCATTGCGTTAAGTCCGACTTTAGCTAAAGTACGCGATATGAAACCCGCCCAAAGGATAGACCTTAAGTCCGACTTTAGCTAAAGTATGCGATGTGAAACCGGTCCATTAAATGTTTATCAACGTATTGCCCATTCTTGCAACTTTATGTAATTCCTCACAACTGCGCAATGCATAGGGGGTGTTTAAATGACTTTCTGCATAAGTTTTCCGTAGCGACCTTCCCTATTTCCGCGCCTTTTATTACAATAAGTGATGTTATAGAATGGGCGGTCGCCAAGACGACGACCTGCCGCCACCATCTACAGAAGCGCCTCAGTTCTTGACTCAACTGCCGACTTTGGTTCTGACCGACGGTCAGTCGGCTGTGTTTGATTGCAAGTTTACACCCGCCAACGACCCGAACCTGAAAATCGCCTGGCTCCTGAATGGCCACGCTATTTTGGCTAGCTCTCGTGTGTCAACCATGGCGGACTTTGGGTATGTATTGCTCTTTTATGTTCAAAGGCCTATTGCGTTTTGAATAGCATAAACTGATAATATTGGCAGAGAGCCAATCGGTGTAGAGAGGCTACCGAATCCTCCAAGTTTCGCTCCGTGTCCGTTGCAACCTTGTTCAGGGAGTATTTAGGCGCGCTTAAACATATTACTACGTACGTTCCATAAAGGCTAACTTTAGAACGCTTCGTTCGAAAATTCAGCCTCTAAATTGTTCAATCGAGTAGATGTTTAAATGATTGTCACAGGAATACGATTGAATAGCTAATTAGCCGGTTGTAAAGCAATAGCGTCTGCAACCACCTAAAGCTTTCAATATATTTAATCCATGCGGTAGACGAAATATCTCAATAAAGAAGTTATAGAAATCTTTGCGATTTACAGATACGCCGTTCTGGAGATCAACCCATGCGCTCTTCAAGACGCCGGCGAATACACTGTAGTCGCCGTCAATCAGCTAGGAGAGGCGCGCATGTCCGCGCAGCTACAAGTTCACGGTACGTTCGGTATCTCGTTTATTGCGCTCCTCTTTTCTTGCGCGGGAGAAAATTTGAATTGTTGTAAATTAATTGATTGTTTGTTTTGCATTAGAGTATGCGATATGTAATCAGGTCAACGTATCACCATGAAGGAAAAACGTTAGAAAGGTTCACATTTTCAGGATACTGCGCATATTCCAGGATGTCAGGATATAAGGATCCATATTTTTCAGGATATCGCTCAGTTTACACGGATTCGGCGCATCCAGACAGCCTGCAGCAAATCACGCAGATGGAGAGCCGACGCGGTCAGGCGTCGTCACGCGGCTCCGCGTACGACGAGAGGGCGAGTCGCGACCGGCCCAACTTCCACTCCGAATTGCGGTCCATGGAGGTCTTCGACGGACGACCAGTCCACTTCGAGGCCAAGCTCACTCCCGCCAGCGATCCCAATCTCCAAGTCGAATGGCTTTTCAATGGCAAGCCACTGCAGTTCGGTCAGTCCTCTCAATTTTTTGTGGTTGCGAATGGTGTATGTTATTTATCTTTGATGCATCAGTTACTATTTCAGTCAGTTTAAGCTGTAGGGATGTTATTATATATTTGGCAAACTGTGTAAGATAAGGTTATTGAATGGTAAGCTAATTACAAGGGATTGCGTTTGCAGCGAGCTTATCAAGGTTAGAGATAGGAAATTCATATTGTATGATGATAACAGTGTTAGTAGGGACTTTTATTCAATCTTTTGCATTTTTGCTCTTCCATTCGAATTTTATAGCGGTATCTTTTAGGCAGTCGCTTCAAGACTCTGCATGACTTTGGCTTTGTCGCTCTGGATATTAGCTACACTATCCCAGAAGACGCAGGCGTCTACACTTGTCGTGCTGCCAACCAGATTGGAGCTGCCGAGAGCAGCGCTACGCTCGTCGTTCAACGTGAGTATCTTTTTTAATTCTTTTAACTTCCTCTGATTCATGAAAAATAAGGTATGCTTAATTGTATGTGATTACAAAATGTGATTTGAATATGTTGAATATTTCAGCGAAATATGATATTATGGATGAAGGGTCGGTGTTGGATGTGGAGGACATGCGAGAGGCGCAGTTTATGACGCCCCGAGCACCCGCCTTCCTTGTTCAGGTAAGGTATTATGACGCTGCTAAATTTCGTATATATATTGATATTTGTTTTTAACCGATCTTGGTTGATCAGCAATGATTACTGGTATAAATGAAATATTATATATCTATTTAATTAAGCGTCAGTTTTAACTAATCAAATCGATATTTTTAGCTGCACGATTTCCACTGCGATAAGGAGATGGGTCGATCCCACTTTGAGGCGCGCATCATCCCCCAGGGCGACTCTTCCCTCCATATTCAGTGGCTCAAGGATGGTCGACCGGTACAAACCGCCAATCGCATTCAAACCCACCAGGTAACATATTCTTTTTCGACAGTGCGCGCTCGATTGCCTGTTTTATTTGAATTATGGCGGGATTTTTGCGTAATTTTATGAATTAATTGAATAGTAAGCACATTCAGATTGCTTGAGAAGATGGCATACAAACGAAGATGCCGCGTTATTTTTACCTGACGCGTTGCTTGAATGTTCAGCGCGATAAGGAATTTGCACACTGTGGTGATAAACCCTTGCTGGTCTATAAAATTTTACTCAGTCAACAAATGTGAAAGAGATGATAATAGATGAAAAATGTAAAAGGCTAATGATAATAGAGTCCGTATTCAAACTTTAGTTGATGAGAGAGTAGTCCTGATTTTGTTAGAAATCTGGCCTGCAGAAGTTTTAGCACATGGTGAGATGGCCGAGTGGTCTAAGGCGCTGGTATAAGGCTCAACTCCTTTTAAAGGCAGGGGTTCAAATCCCCTTCTAGTCATATTTTTTGCTCTTTCGCTTTATAAAAAGACGTTTACAGAACAAAAGTTACTTGTATTTTATATACTGATAGTCAAAAAAGCAAAGGAGCAAAAAACCATATGATGGCAATACGATTAAAACAGCTCTATTCTTGAACAGAGGTTCAATCAAAGAAAAGCGATCTGAAAAATTTCGTTTACAGATCGGCTAAGGTCCACTGGACATGCAATGGTATAGGACCGGTTAAGGTCCAATGGACCGGTACAGTTCCAATGGACCGGTAAAGGTCCACTGGACCCGTATTCTTTTAAAGTAATAATACTTCTTTAAACTGTGTACATGTTCTGGCAGGTGCCCAATGGTGGATGTGTAAGTCAAATTGAACAGTCGCTTAACACGAGTGATAAATTGTTTCCCATCATCATGCAAAACTGAGGGGGCCAGTAAGCAGTACAACGAGGCTCCTCCCACGGTTCTGCATGACGATGATAAATATCCACCACTGGTTTCAAACATTGTGCGAATCACCTTGCGCATCCGCCAATGGTCAAGTACATGGATACAGCCACTGGTGGTGTTCTAAACCGATATTTTGATGGACCGTTAAACACTCTTTGGACCGTTATACACTCACTGGACGCGTATTTGAGAGTACAGGACCAGTGATCATCTGGTGAGATGGCCGAGTGGTCTAAGGCGCTGGTTTAAGGCACCAGTCTCTTCGGAGGCAGGGGTTCGAATCCCCTTCTCATC
>NIUQ01000614.1:0-44581 GCA_002796945.1 Plectus sambesii | reverse complement strand
AGCTTACATGTCCGATCAGCTACTCGCAGGGTTTACGACCGGAGCTGCTTGCCACGTTTTCGTTGCACAACTGAACAAAATCATTGGAGTCAAACTGCCACGCTATTCCGGTTTCGGAATGTTAATTTATGTCAGTGGATGCAAAATGAGATTGAGCGATGACTGAAAAATACGCAGACACATTGTCCAGAAAATTATCGGAATTTCCCATTCAATCCGTTTTGTACGAGCGCGATTTGTAGGCACAGGACACTATGACAGGAAGATGACTCTTTGGATGAGATCATTCATGTTAGCGACTTTGTCATGTCTAAGCAATGTTCCACGGCCTTTAATGCTTTTCGGGATGTGTTTAGCGGACATTGTTTGATTTGTTCACCTATCCACATTCCTCATCGACATAGAGGTCGCAGCTTAATGTCGCAGTTGTGACGTCCGAAATAATAAGCATATGACATTTTTTTTAGTTTCGAATCCGACGTCCTAATCAATTTGAAAAATCTCTTCAGATTAAAAGCTAATATTGATTTCACAAATAACACTGCTCAAGTTATTTGCTAGCACAATCATGTCTATTTCAGATGCTTCATGATCTAGGAAAAGCGCTTCCACAATCAAATATCGCCACTGTGATTGTTTCCATCTGCTCTATCGCATTCCTAGTCATAGGAAGAGATTTAATAAATCCATGGGTAAAGAAGCGCTTTCCGATTCCCATTCCGTTTGAACTACTGCTCGTGAGTTGGCATCATTTCGTCAGTTGCATTGGTGAAAATATAAATTTTTCAGGTTGTGTTTGGAACTGCCGCTTCCTTTTTGATAAATCTGTACGGAAATTATCACGTTGCTATTGTTGACCATATTCCAAGAGGGTAAGATATTTTACATTAGGTAAAAGATGACAGATCAAATGTGGTCTCACTAAAGCAAATGTGCTATGCACCCAAAATAAATCCATCCCGGGACCAATTTCATAAAATTTTTGTTATTGCAATCATTGAAGTTATAATTTTACGTGATGATCAGGGTTGCCATTTATACTTATTTTTAAGAGTTTTTCTTAAATTTAGGTGCCTTGTCTTAATTCTTATAAGACACAAAAAAAATTAAGACAAAAAAGGAGAGGGCAAACGTGTAAATTTTTGTCATTCGCTGAAACGTAACGATTGCCCTTTCATCTTTTTGTATTTCTGGGAAAGCATATGATACTACTAAAGCCTATTCTTCTTTTTCATAAAGAAAAAGAAACTTCGAAAAAGTCGCAAAAGCGATTTGATGTTTGTCTTAAATTTCGTCTTAAATTGGAAGCGTTTGTCTTGAAAAATTCTTAAACTTCAAAAAATTTGTCTTAAAAAGCGGTTTTCGACCTGGCAACCCTGGTGATGATTGGTCGACTGTAGCGTGTGCGGGAAAATGAAATTATATGCGCTAAAAATGACCAATCTCCGCGCTTTCAATAATATCCATACATTAGCTGTAATTAGGGTAGTTTTGAGAAACAGTGCCTGAGCTTCCAGAATGTCTCCATCAAAGAGTCCCTGATCATGGGCGCAGTTCTTCATAACTTTTTGGCAGAAAAATGGCGTTAATTTCAGGATTCCTGATCCATCACTTCCTCGCATTGACCTCGTGCCAATTTTACTGAGTGATTCCATCGGGATTGCAATTGTTTGCTACGTGGCCAGCGTCTCGATGGGGAAACTCTTTGCGAAGCGACATCGCTATCGACTGGATGCTGGACAAGTAAGTCTTAGAGATGGTGGTTGATGCATATTCAATAGAAATCTTATCCAGTTCGTTAAAAATGCTCAAAAATTACCTTAAAATATTTATGATCAGTCAAATGATTGTAGAGAAAATGTCTCGCTCAGATTTGTCTGTGATGGTAATTTTAAGAAACACACAACGACATTATTTGCAGGAATTGTACGCTTTGGGCTTAATGGAATGCCTTTCTTCTTTTTTCCCCGTTTACCCAGCCGGAACAGCAATATCGCGTTCGCTCGTTTGCGAAGCCGCAGGAACAAAAACGCAGGTACGAAAAGCCAATATACGGAGATTCAAAGGATAAGTTATCAGTTAAATCAGCTATGGCAGAGCTTTTCACTAGAGTGTATGCTTAAACAATATGGTTACTTAAGACGAGCTAGGAAAGCTAACTCAGAACTGGGCTTATATTATATTGATACGGTTGTGCTGGTAAATCGGGCCGTAACCGTAATTCTTTTATGGAGCAGCATTTCCGTACCCTACACAATCTGCATAATCCTCTGCGAATACATACTTCCACTGTAACAAGGGTATTTTTCAAGTCATATCACTATGGAGAATCTCCTCTATAATTTGAAAACTGTCCTGCTTAGTTCTGAAATGGTCATTAATAAAATGGAAAAGGTTTAACCAACAGCTAGAGATTGTCTAAGATGTTGCGCTTGTTTCGACCTTCATTAGGCCACACCGCGCAATAATATTCGAGTTGTTTTATTAAAGTTTAGTAAGATATCCCTAGTTTGCCTATTAGGACATCATTCATCTCAGCGAGGTGAACTTAATTATCATTGATTGTGCGTTCTTAGAACAGTTTTCTGATTATGAAACGCTGCTCAAATGGCTAAAATAGAAGAAATATTTTTCAGCTTCATATTCTCTTCTCCAGCCTGCTACTTCTCTGTGTGATCCTTTGGGTTGGACCGTTACTTGAAGCCTTACCCATGGTATGACCGTCAATGTCATTTTATGCTCATTTTTATACCTTAAAATTTGCAGTGTATTTTGGCGTGCATTGTAGTGGTGGCTCTACAGGGTATATTTATGCAATTCAAGCAGCTGAAACCTCTGTGGACGTTGTCGAAATTTGATTTCGTAAGTGCATTAAATACATTGTCAGTTATGAAACGCTATAGTAACCTGTGTCGCCAATTTCGATGTTGGAGAACACTTTGCTTGCAGCTCGTGTGGATTGTCAGCTTTTTGGCGACGGCTTGTTTCGATGTTACGCAGGGCCTTGCAATTTCGGTTGCATTCGTATTGCTGACAGTAGTCTTCCGCTGTCAGTGGTAAGTAAACCGATGGGATTGATGTGGAGGAGATGATGCACGGCGGTGACACTCTACCCGCTAGACGTCTTGACGTATAAATTCAAAATAATACTCAAAAAGTACTATCTCCAGTATAATTCGTTACAACGCACTCAGCTTTTATGGGTTAACCTGATACCCATCACTAACGTAAATGACTGCAATTTTTGAGTCGATTATCCAGAAGCGACTACAAAGGACTGTAAAAATCACGATTGATTGAGCAGAATTTCAAAACCTAGGTTTAAGTTAGGCCATAGGTGTACTAAATTTCACGTGTATTTGCAACATTGAAATAATTTGTCGTCACGAGGATGAAAAATATTAATATTGAATTGCAAAAAGTCTGTAAACTCATTTCACTCTTCGAGCACAAATTTAGAAGGTCATGGGTATCCAATTTCAAGTTTTAAAAACTATCTGCTGACATTCCATCGTACACTCGGCCTGGATTTTCAGGGCAAAATGGCAGCAACTTGGTCAGCTGGCCAATTGTGGCGAATTTTGTGATCTGTCCAGGTACGGAGAGCTGAATCATTGCGTCCAAGATGTTAGTGTCTAACGCAGCAGTGCCAAGTTACTCATAAGAGAATGGGAGTGAAGACCGCTTCCTCTCGTATTATTAACAGATTGGCTCGAGTTGTTATTAGTGTTTGAATATGAGCATAAATCTTAGTTCATTATTGAGCTGTGAGATAAGAGCCTTTGAGTCATATCTAGAGGTCGGTACTGGCCTAATACCTTGGAGCGCAACGCAAAATGGGTATGCATAGCCCCGTGGAAGTAGGATATTAAACTTGTCATAGTTTCCATTGACGAAGTACCCCAAATATGAAGTGACAACCTTCCTGGTGGGTAGAAGCGTACTTCTAGATGTATCACCCTTTCAAAAATGTCGAGAATATTCTATTACAAAAACATGAGATTAATTTATGTAATCAACCAAGTTAGTATTTACATAGTATATTATCTTGTCACTGGTTCCACCAATCGGCGGTGTTTCAGATATGGTTCAGCCGAGCAGCTTATCGGCGTGCGCGTCCTGCGCTTCGCAGCCCAGCTGAATTTCGCAAATGTCGAACTGTTCAAGCAAGCAGTTCAAGCTGTGATTGACGACAGTATTGCCGCAGCCAAAAAGAAGGCCGGCACAAGCAGCGGAGGCAGTGCACGTCTTGTCGTCAAGCATGAAAACGGACACGGAGTAGATGTCAAAACTGCAAATGAGGTTGGGATTCGCACCGTCTTGCAACATAATTGATTACTTTTGCGTTCAATTGGGAAAGAATAAGGTGCGAAAGAGAGATGAAAACAAGTGCACGAATGATCAATTTAATGTTAGAAAACAGAAAAAAAATTAAAGATGGTGTAAGTGAATTGCGGAGAAAGAGATCGCTCGGTGACGTTATGCTCTTTCGAGACGGTATTTGGAATATGATAAAGTGTAATACAAACAATCATTATTTCAAAAGTTGACTTTTCGCTTACAATTATATAAATTGTCCAATAGTATCTCTTGTGATTTCACTATTTAGTTGGTTAAACGTAAATTTCATAGGCTCATTCAAGAAATCGTTGTCTCGAGATTAATTTATCTCATAGTATACTGTTTGTGTCTTTTAGCAAAATACCCAGCTAAAGCCGAGCACAAAGATCAAATGGTTAATAATCGACTGCTCTAGCTTCGCATATCTGGATGCAATGGGTGTAGATGCTTTGAAAGAGGTCAGTTCTATTCTTGGGAACAAAATTCATATTTCACTGTTAAAAAAAGTCGCAGTTATAGTTTATTATGCGTTATACTGTGTTAGTTATCTTCCAGAGGTATCAGTCCGCAGTCTTATGATAAAGCAAATGTTGATCAGTGCTATTTCAGAGCTTTACGGATCTGAAGAAGCAAGGCATAAAGGTGTACTTCGCCAATGTTTCAGGTATGATTTCTTAATCCGCTCGAGAGCTTCTGAAATGAGAATGCTTACAATAAATACCCTTTGTTTAGAGGTTATTGGGGCATTCCACCGTACCCATCGGTAATAATAATAAGCTTCTTATTCAATGTAACCGCCCTTGACGACGCGCTCTATTATCCCAATCAGACAACATGTGCATTAGCAATTTTCCTTTTCCAAATACTACAGAAAATTTATCTGCAAATATCAAAATGGAGTCATTTAAACTATGGAACATCTGAAAAGGATTTTTGCATTGGCCTTTTAACATCCTTTCCTTAACTCTTTACTAATGCCCAATTAATCCATAGTTCCTTTTGAAAATTTAGGCTTAATCTTATCAGTGTCTGTTATCTACCTCTATTGAGTTTGATAGGCCTGGATGTGTTGCTTCGTTGCGGCACTATAGTCATGTTTCAGACGATGTGCGGGACATGTTGAATAATATCGGTTTCTATCAACACGTTTCTGCAACCAATTTCTTCCCATCAATCAAAAGTGCCTACGAGGCTATTCAAGGCATAAGGAGATCTACATAATTGTGCAGATGGTGCAATAGTTTTGAATTGAATGTCTGTTCGATTGTTAGACTTGAATATCAAAATGATAATGAATCACAATATCAATCGGTGTAGTTCGTATAGCATCAATATATTTGGCGATTTAATCATGGAAGCACTCTTGTCGTTAGCATATTTTTAGAGATTGACAGTGAGAATATGAATCGAAGCATCGACGCTGAATCACTTCAACAGCGTCCTCGATCTGTAAACGTGGCTGCTGCACCGTGCTACTAATTCAAACACAGCGCCTGATTCTCATGTTGTAATAAAATTGATGTGCTCAGTAAAACAGATAGTGTGTGTTTTCATATGTACACTAAAATGGATGAGCAACATACTTTTCGCACAGTAACTCGTCATCGTCTATATCTCGATATGATTAATTGAAAGTGAGAAGAAGCTGAAATGTAATTAATACAAAAGAACGTTGACGATGTCTTATCGGTCCGCATCGTTGGCGACGACGGCGAGCGTATTACTGCTCGGGTCGAGTTTGATTGGTGCGATCGGCTACTTTTACTGGACGTCGTCAAAATCGCGCTCGAAGAAATCAAATAAGAAAGGCCAGGCAGCTAGTACGCCTCCTTTTTTCTCACTGTGCTGATGTGTTAATTTTATATATGAATGCCGGCTTGTCTGAATTTTTTCATTTCTACTTTAGAGTGTGCTTTTCTCTTTCATACCGACTCATTTATTATCAATAATCAGTCGGTGTTCTCTTAAGCACTTTTAGTACGCCTTTAACTTGAAGCAAACATTTATTATGAACTAGCGTCATTAGTTCAAAAGAGATGGAAATATATAACCTCGGCCGTCATGAATTCAGCTAGTGGGGGGTCGTATTTATCAGTTTCAGTTCGAATGACGCACATGGTCTTCATAGATGTAAACTCGGGTATTTCCTACCCTCTGAATAAATAATCTTCTAAATACGATTACTATACTTCAATTTTAAGTTTTATGGAAAATATCCATTGGGAAATTGGTTATTCAACAATTTTTTCTTTTTGTGCTTACAATTTTTCGATCAGTAACAAGAAATCCAATCAGGCACCTTAGTTGGCAAAGTTGAGCTCCCTCAACCCATATAAATCACCGTTTTCAACTAAAACTGACAATCGTTTCGTAGTTTATCCTTGCACAAGTTGATAGAAAGAAGCGCTATCGACTTTTAAAGCAGTTTGTCTTATTCAGTTTAAGATTTCTGTTCGGAAAATGTTGACTATGCAGTTCATTTCATTCATCTGTCATAAACATATGCCTAAAGCTATAGCATTTATTGATTTTTATGTGGCGAAGTTCCTGGCTTGTACAATATCGGAAACACGTGCTATGCGAATGCACTTCTGCAAGGGCTGGCTGGCTGTCCTGGCTTTGTTACGTGGCTAGAAAGGATTGATGTGAGTTCATTGACTGCCGACGAAGAAAGTGATAAGAAGGAGAAGACACTCTTCTTGGATGAATTGAGAACAACCTTGCTGAGTGAGTTATTTTTTGAAAATCTTATTCGCTTTACTTGTTCTTATAAGAAGAGTTTTTATTCGATTCGATACTGGCAGAGACCAGAGGGAAATAAATATGCGCAGACACTTTCAACTTCCAACAAGTACCTTAATTTATCATTTCCACTTTAATAATGCTACCTTCCAAGTCAAATTACTATGAAAAGTGTTCTGTTTGAACTGGAAATCGTTGTCTTTATAACGAAAATGTAAAAAGTTAAATTAAAAATAAAGTTAAATTAAATGATATTGAATGAATTATAAATGATATTAAAATTTAAGTAACATGTAAGCAAAAATTAAATAATACAAATGTGGATCGTTTGTACACGAAAATCATGAACCAATGGTTCGCTATTTTCAGAGTTGAACGACGCCTCATTGGGGACATATTCGGCAGCGAACCTGATAGAGGCACTGCTGAGCCGCAAATGGCTAATCGCCGCCAATTCGGAGCAGGATTTGTACGAGCTGTTCAATGTCTTTGTCACCACTTGGGATGAAGACTTGGCCGTCCGTGCGTCGTCTCTTCGAACCGTCTCCTTGCTCGCCATCCCTACTATGGTCAGACTTTGTCCGCTATGCGGTGTTGAATCCCACTTTTTATGGCGTCTTTTATCATAATTCGTCATCGTTACATTCATTGAACGCAATTTTGATGAAATTGAATGCAATAGTGATGAATTATAACGAAAGATCCAGGAACATTGCGTTCGAATCGAAAGCAATAGTAATCAATTAGGCTCAAGATCATATCTATCCATAGAGTATTAGAAAATCAACTGCTTCTCAGGACCGATTCTTACCCCTTTTTGCAAGCAGCAATTAGTTGTGTTGTAATTATACAAAGTTACGTAACTATTCACATATATTTCTCACCAAGGCAATTTGCATGTTTCTCGAACTATTCCCATCGTCTCATTCTGATATGCCCTTGTTAATATAGATTTAAAACTATGCTATTTACATCATTTTGTTTCATATTTAATACTAATACAAAAATTCAATTACTTACTGTGCAAAGTTTTTACGCTTTTCACATTTACTACTACTATTTCATTGCCTTACTATGTTCCTATGTTCTCGCTGTTTATTAGCAGTGCTTGCAGGACACAGAGCAACGTGAAATGGACTTTAGTTCATCGACTAGTCGACAGTCGCTAAGTGAAATTGTGATGCGAAGTCTTTCGGATGCGGTCGTTGAGGAACAGCGGACCCGT
Source organism: Plectus sambesii (assembly GCA_002796945.1). Taxonomy (NCBI): domain Eukaryota; kingdom Metazoa; phylum Nematoda; class Chromadorea; order Plectida; family Plectidae; genus Plectus; species Plectus sambesii. The sequence continues at coordinate 36,273 of NIUQ01000614.1, read as the reverse complement.
CCACCCTGCGTCGGACTTATTGCCACTCAGTTGCAGTGCTCTAATCCCTCTTGCGCTTATAAAGTAAGTTTCGATTTAAACACCAATATCTACCATAATTCGTCACTTTTGCATTCAATTTGTTAAGTTTGTGACTGATCTTATTACTTTTACGAAAAATCCCGTCATCTTTGTTCAATTAGAGTGCAAAAGTGATGAAATATGAAGGAGGGCTCTTTTATTTAGACTAAAAGTAATGTTTGCGCGACTTGACCACCGCGTCAAAATGCTTCTGATGCATTTAAAGTTACACTTTTCTGTTTTCAGAAAGTCCGCCACGATCGCTTCTGCGTTCTTTCTCTGACGATTCCAAAGATTACCGCTAGTCCGGTGAGTAATACGATTAGTGAATCGATTGTAGCATTTGGTTCAAAGTTATATGGTGAATTGCTTCACCGAAAATTTGGCCAACTTGCCGCTGTTGTAGGAGTGTTTATGCGTTATGACAGCGAAAAGGTGCATTTATGCGTCCGGACCAAATGAAATTGTTCATTTGCTATATAGGCGTGTAGAATTTATCATTCACATATTGCACTTGCACCTGTATATGATGCTCAGACTAAACACTATAAGCAGCTGTCATAAAAGTAAACGTTAAGAATATCATCGAACATTGATTGTCTTGCAGATGTTAACATTGGAGTTACTGCTGAGAAAATATTTTTGTATTGAACAACTTAATGGTGCCACTTGCGACTGCTGCCAGGAGAAAAGGCAAATGACAGGCACGGGTCTCATCAAGAAACAGGGCATAAGCAAGGTATACTTCTTTTCGCCTTAAAATGGATGCTTCGAGGGGCATTTCGAAAGATGAGCGCACTCAACTAAAATCTTTTATTGAGTCGCTCGTCTGTGGTTAAATTAAGTTCTTATGACGGTACGCATCTTGAATTAACCTGTTAGCCATGCGTTTCACCGATACCATTGACGTCTCTTGGCGTACGAATCGTTGGTTATTTACCCTAAGCTTTGAGGTACAAATTGTGCAGCCCTCGGTGTGGCTCTCAAAAATTTTGGAACGCTCTGTTCGATACAGAGCAAAAATGAAATTGCCCTTATGGAAAGTGTCCTGATATGATTTGAAAGGGGTATGGTTTGATTAGGAAATGGCTGAAGTAGAAAAATTAGTGTGTCGACTCTCTGAGGTAACTGTTGCGATGAAAGTAATGTCGCGTCGGGTGGGCAGTCGGTTTGTCATAGCCATGTAATACTCCGTCACTATTCATATTGCGTAACCCTTGTATTCCAGGTCGTTAGAATAGTGTTCTAATTACATTTATAAGTGACAAAACGGAATGCAAAAGTGACGATTTATGGCGACAGGGCTCTAAATCAAATACTGTAAGTGGAGAAATATTGGGTCGTATTAAATTGGGTGGAAATTGGGTGGTTCGGCTAACCACGCAAACGGTCAAAATGGGGCTAGTCACCCATACTAAATTTCACCCAATATTTCTCCATTAACAGTATTTTGTTATAATCTGAAGTGCTTGATATAATAACCGCTTAATGCGTATATTTCCAGCTCCCCCGCTGTCTGATCGTGCGAATCGAGCGAGTCGGTTATCTGCCGTCTGGCGCTGCATTTAAACACTCCGACCACGTCGCCTTCCCTGAAACCCTGGACGTGCGCGATCTCTGCTTCTATCGTAGTAAGGAGCTCGATTACCAAATGAGCACGCGCGCTCCCGAAATGACGTCACGAATCCTCGGCGGCGCCGATGCGGCGGGAAATTCAAATCCCATTGGCCCCCTCGGCGCTGGATTGGGCCTGCGTGAGCACGCAACGATTAAGTATGTTAATATTGATTGGTTTTTAGGGTAAATTATGCAAATTTTCGGCTGTCTCATACTCTTTTTGTTGTGGTAGCAGCAAAATCTTTTGTGGCGTTCGACGGTTTGGGAAAGTGAAGTGCTTTCGAATTTCGTCAATTTCATACTTTTGATGCAAGAAAAGAAGGAATCTATAGGCATAACTTTTCGATCAGTAGCAAAGATCTTAGATTGAGCATGGCAAATGGCTTCAGAAGACGATAAAGCTTCTTTTTTCGATTTACTCGCGTTAATACCGAGAAATTATTGTCATTCTTGGTGGAAAAAACTCTTTCCACCTGAAAAGTGAGTGCATCTTTGCCTACCACGGCGCCTGGGTTGATTTTCTGTTACTGATCGATGAATTGTCATTATATATAATTCTGTTCATTTCAGTGGCGGTTCATTCGTGCAGGAGCGGCGAAATTCGCTTCGGTACAGGTACCAGTTGCGCGCTGTTTCGGTGCACAGAGGTAGGCCGGATAGCGGTCACTTTGTCACCTACCGTCGCGGTGTTGGCCGCGCTGGTCAGCACATTTGGTACTGTGCAAATGATGCGCAGGTTAGCAGAGTTTCGTACCAGGACGTTGCCGCCGCCCAGGCATACATGCTCTACTATGAACGAATGAATGTACGGTAGTGCATGTGCTGTGCGAAGAGTTGTTTTACTGAATTTGCGTATTTTTCGAGCTGAAATTAGTACGTCTGCCTTAAAATGTATGTTCATTGAGCCATTTCAAGGCGATTTAAGGAAAAAATACTTTGGTTATGTTCAGATTCTTGCGATATTGTGTATGAACTGGTTTCCAATAAAAAATTAAACTCGCTCCTATTCCATGCAATGGTAATATTCGGCTGAAACTAATTTTGTTGAACGTGGCAAAGTGGATTTTGCATATTTTGGAGCGTTATTCTTTCCAAGGAATGATATAAGTCGGCAGTCGTCTTCCTTAAATAGTGCATTTTTGTTACTTCTCTCAGTGTCATTGTTGCCTGTAAAATTATTGTAAAAACCGTTGACTATTGATCGTCATTTTATTGCCACTTAGAAGCACGCTACTTTGGTCACCATTTCCACTTTAATAAGGATGCTTTTCTATTCGAAGGGAACAATTTTCATATTGATTTGACTAGAAAAATGTCTTTACTGACATGAGAAACGTCCTCTTCGAAATGAAAAGTGTCCTGATTAAAGTAAAAATGGACTATATGCTGATGTATGAAGTTTAATGTGTTGTTCATAAAAAGGTGCAACGTTATATCATACAAGCATTAATCGTTTTTGTTAGCGTTCTGCTTTGTTGACGTTAACTTTTGTTGCGATCGGAGATTGACAAAACTGTGTTGCCCACTCGTTTGCAATAACGAGATAATTAATGATTCTTGCCCTGAGTGAAGGAATAAATTGTTTCGCAATGTCGGTCGCGTTCTGATGAATCATACTGCGGAATTGTAAAGCGTGGCATCGCGTGGTTGGTCATTTGTGACTGCTTATTTTCACGAAGGCACGTGATTTTTGCTTACAATCATTCATGGTTTGTTGTGGCAGAGGCATATTTGAGTTATAGTTAAAATTAATTGATCAGTAACAAGAAATCATAGATTGAATAAGGCAAATTAATTCTTCGAAAGTTGATAGCGCGTCTTACTATCAGTTTATGCACTTAAAGACCAAGAAACAACTTTCATTCTTGGTGAAAAATGATGTTTTCGCATCGGAAAAGCGAGCTCAGCTTTATCAAGTTAGGTACCTAGCGAGATTTCTTGTTACTGAACGAAAAATTATGATTATAATCCGCTTGTATTCTCTTCAGAAGTAACATGGCGCAAGACGCACTCCCTACCGATTTCGATGTTATCGTGCTCGGAACAGGTACAGATTCATTTTACAGCTTTTAAACACTTCTTTTTTAAAAGTTCAAGTAGATATTAGTGGATTTTATTATCAAATTAAAGCGGATCATTCTGAACACCATTTGAAATTAGCGCTCAAACTGTGGTTGTTAACTCGACGTGCGCGCTTAACGAAAAAAGTATGCACTAGAATATATAATTTTAATATAGAAATATTAGCGCAGTTTCGAGCCCAGATTTACGCGGGGTATGCTAGATTGAAAATATTACGCGAAATGGATGAGAGATACTATGATGCATTTAAAAACATACTCTTGATTTTGAATCAGCTATTAATTTCTTCAAAATCCATATAAGAAGCAATGCGATGTACTATTTATTTCGAATACAACGTTTTGGTAAAGTTTAAAAGTATAAATCCATTTCAGGCCTGCCCGAATCAATCGTTGCCTCCGCGTGCGCTCGCTCGGGACTCTCAGTACTTCATTTGGATAGGTTTGTGTTCCTCTAATTCCTTCATTGTCAACCATAATGAATACAATATCTGTTCACTTATGTTCTTAAAGTTGATATTTCTTGGCCAGTTACATTTAAGTGCTATTTTGGTCCCACAACGAAGCGGTTCACGCGCGAAATGTGACCAGTGGCCTGTGTTTTGTACATGGCGAATTTTTCTTAAACTGATCTTGCCTCCATTTACATCGATTATGTCGATTTCTCTTATCCCGCTTAAAATGTACTTGTCCTTCATTTACCCATATTAACGACTTGTAATATAGTGAAATCCGGATAAGTACAACCCGGATAAGTGCACAGATTTTCAATGCTTTCCCATGCCCCGAACTTTTTTCGCGCTATGTTTTGCACATGATCTAAACCCACATAAGTGCACAACCCGGCTTCGTGCACTAAATTTTCTTGCCGGATCGATGTGCACTTATCTGGGTTTCACTGCATATTTCCAAGTATAAGAATTGTAGCAACGACTATTACGGAAGTACATGGGCATCATTCCATTTGAAATCGATCGGCGAATGGGCCGACGAGCAGATGAAAGATACCAACGGAACGGACGGCAATCCAACCGCCGACTTCTCTCACCATTTGCTGCCCGGCGAAAGACTTGAGCTTGTCAGTCCAGCCAGGAGGAAGGTCATCAAGAACGTGCAGCACTCCTGGCATGTTGAGTAAGGCGTCAGTTACCGTTTTGCTTCATTTGACGCTGATTGAAATAGTGTTTCTTGGACGATAATTTTGTTCAGTTTTCCGCTTGAGGCGGCTGTTTACGACGGGGCGGTCCCCGTACGTCCGAATAGCTTGTCGATCCTCTCGAAAGGTAGCCAGCAATTGCTTGCAGTTAGTCAGAATTTTTCAATCAGTAATAGGAAATCTCACAACGTACGGTAATTGTGGCAAAGATGAGCCCGCTTTTCGTTGTGTGAACACCGTTTTTCGGCAACAAAGAAAGTTATTTCTCTATCATTATGTGCATAAATCTGTAGAAAGAAGTGCGACTGACTTCTGAAGCAGTTTACCATATTCAGTCTAAGACTTCTTGTAACTGATCGGAGAAATTTTCAATCTATTTTCTTGATATTCTCGTAAATAGTATATCATCAGAATTCGTGCGCTTTCGGAACGTTCTATTCCATCAAACGCACATAATGCATAGTCCTCCTTATTCAGGAACGCGCCGCAGCCGCCGGCGGCAGAACTGAAGGAAGAGAAGACAACTGCAACAGTCGGCGAGCCGAACGATTCTGTCGAGCAATCGTCGACGGCCGCGGTTGAATCGCCGACCGTTCCGCAAGAAACTCAATTAGCGCCAACGGATGCCAAAGATCCGCAGACTACTACCTTACCCTCTGCTGAGACTACCGTACCCTCTGCTGAGACTACCGTACCCTCTGCTGAGACTGCCGTTCCGCGCTGGACCCGGGATCGTGTTGAGAAGGACTGGCGACGGTTCAATTTGGACCTGGCTCCCAAGGTAACGCAGTGTTTTTAGGGGGAACTGCGGTTACTCCTCTTTCTGTTTTATTTTATTTACATTGCAATAAGGACATTATTCAAATTAAACAAGACATTTTCCAAGTCAAAACAGTTTTAAAAATATCCCCTTCGAACTTGGAAAGCGTCCCTAATTACAGTAAAATCCGGTTATATGCAGGTCCTCGGGAACCAGCCGAAAGCTCATATAGCCGGGTTTATTTGTATGTGAAAATGGTATATACGGTAAATTGCTATTAATCGCGAATGGAAAGATTGCCTTCAATTAGAGCACTTGTGTGACTTTATTACGTTTTCTAATATTAGTTTTTCAGGTACTGCGAGCTCGCGGACCAATGGTTCAGATCCTATGCCAGTCAGAAGTGTCGCGATACGCCGAGTTTAAATGCGTCGACCGATTTCTCTGTAGCGGCGAACACGGCAACCTGCATCAGGTAAATATCGGCTTCGATCTCAAACAATACTATCCTCTCATTCAGGTTCCTTGCTCCCGAGCGGAAATCTTTCAAACGGACGCCATCGGCGTTATGGACAAGCGTCGACTGATGAAATTTCTCACGTTCGCGCTTAATTGGGAAAATGAGCCGGAAGAATACCGAGGTAAAGCGTTGTGAAAGGTTCAAATTGCGTGGCGGTATATGTGTTAGGTTCAGTGCGCGCTGTTTTGATCAGAAATGGGCATCGATCAACTCCTCGGGGTACAATCTCAATGTCTGGCGGTGCCTCCCTACTCTCCTATCACGTCTACCTCTCGTAAGCCCTTTAAGAGCGTATTATTAGAACAACATGGCGCGTTGTCTATTCCACAACTCTTTCCGAAATAGCCCTTACGTGTATGCGATGTCATTATGTACTATTCATACCGAAATATAATCGGGCTAATGGGCGACTGGTACGCGAAGGCTACCGTAATCGGAGGCGCGTGATTTGAACTGCATTACGTAAGAGTTTGTGGCCATAACAATGCCGAACGGTGCTATTTGAAGGCAANTGGGCGACTGGTACGCGAAGGCTACCGTAATCGGAGGCGCGTGATTTGAACTGCATTACGTAAGAGTTTGTGGCCATAACAATGCCGAACGGTGCTATTTGAAGGCAAGCATTGTAATCAGGCGAGAATCGCTTTAGGACCTCTCTCGTATCGGTCGCCCTTTAGACCGATTATACCGAAATATGTTGCAGGTTTCGAAGATAAACCGCTAAAAGAGTTTCTTGAATCCAAAGGATTAACTGGTTTGCTGCAGTCGTACATCAGCGATACAATTGCCAGTCTCCAGACGAATCCGAATACAGTCGAGGTACTGTATCTCTACTTTAGCGTTAATTGATTGAAACTTTTTTGACTATTTTTTGATCACTAAAACGATCTGAAACGTTTTGCAGGGCTTGCGTGCTGTGAACAAGTTTCTGACTTCGGTTGGTCGTTACGGTAACTCGCCGTTTTTGTGGACGCTGTATGGTAGTGGGGAATTACCACAGTGTTTCTGTCGACTCTGCGCCGTCTATGGTGGAATTTATTGCCTACGCCATTCCGTAGATTATCTCATCATTAACGGCGACAATCGGTTTGTCTTTATTTTATTTTCTAGGTTGTTTTTAAATCGTTTCGAAAACCTCCTCTCCTTCTTAAAATGAAGATACAGAAGTTTTTGAAAAAACATACTAGCGCTTCACTTTGTCACAATTCATCTTATTCAATGAAAACATAATTACACTCTTCACATTTCACATTATGCGTACTACGGTCCCTTTTGTTACTGAATCAAAAACTGCGACTATAAGCGTCATTGCTAATGTCCATCATTTTAGCTGTACAGCGGTCGTGACGAACGGACAGCGAATTAATTGTCAGTTTCTTATTGCCGATCAAAGTTACCTTCCCGAAGAGTTCGTACATCAGAGGAAATCCGTCACGGCCGTTCAGCGCGCTGTGCTAATCACAGACCGGCCGCTCGAGGCGTCCGATGACAAGGAACACGTGAGCTTTAATTGATTCGAGCTCCTTAAACTACTGTAGGCGTACATTCGACTGTACATGTTTGGTCTATCTTGAAAGTAATGAAATGATAATCTTCACTTTTCTTGATCGAAGCTCAGGATCCTATGAAATGAGTCGAATGGGAAACCATCATGTAGAGCTTTAACGGAGTTGGGGAAATCCTGATCCTCGCAGGGTTCTCTTGACCTTGATCCTGAATTTGTTATTCTGATCCTGAATCTAAAGTCGCGATCCCCTCCTCGACATTTTGAATACCCCGACCCCTTTAATTCTTTGCAATTGTATAAATCACGCCTTGACTCGAATTTACATTCGAACAGTTGATTCGTTCCACTGAAAGAGCTGTTTATTTTTAGATAACACTTCTCAATTTGGCAAATGACGACAATTTGGGTACCGTCCACCTGCTCGAGGCCGGATTTGGTGCTTGCATCGCGCCAAAGGACTTGTGTAAGCACACAGTTGATTATTATCTCATAAATTTGAAATTGAATTAGAGAAACTGCTTTGAAAGTCGATAAAGCTTTTATCTATGAAGTTACCCACCTTAAGACTAAGAAACGACTGTGCTTCTTGGTGAAAAACGATGTTGAAGCATCGAAAAGCGAATTAACATCCATTTCAGATGTTGTCCACCTGACAGCGGCGTGTTCCAGTGCCTACAATGCGTCGATCGAACAGCCGCTATCGAAGATTGTTCACAAATACTTTTCCACTTCCGATGACGTCACTTCTGATAACGTCGCTTCTTTGGCAAATCGCCCACGTCTGCTGTGGATTCTCTACTTCGACGTCGTCACTGAGATGGATGTCAATAAAGAAACCATTCCGAGCAACATTGGTGTCGTGTGTTTGCCTGACGCGACTTTGGACTACGAGACGACGGTCGAGTCGGTAGGTATTTTGCCCTGATTCAGGCGTGATCGATTTGTAAAGTGTTTATTATTTTTGAATTACTTTTGATCTGAAGAGTTGATTATTTCACGGAGTATTACTTAGGCGTCCAGAATGCTACAATGCTTCAAAGTTTTTAACTCGTGAAAAAGTCATATTTTTTCTTGGCAATCATTTGGCTGAGATGCAAGAAACTCCGTACATATTTCTAAAATATTAAAAATTTATCTTATGCATTAGCTTTATTATTAGCTTTTGTATTTAGCATCTTTAAATAGTTGATAATATTCGTTATATATTTCATCCAACAATATAAACTATAAAGCGCACTGAATTACTACAGTAGCTGCTCTCTTATCTGACAATGTTGAAAATTTGTTTATAAATCTTAAACTTTCATCGTTATTCAGGCAAAAGAATTGTTCGCGCTGTTCTGGCCGGATAGAGATTTCTTACCGTTTGCCCTCCCTAAAGAAGAAGAAGATGAAGACGAAGCTCAGCACGAAGACGTGGCGGGACCCGAAAATACTCAAACTGAGCAGTCGTCAACGGCAGACACCGCTGAAAATTCTACTGAGCACCGCGATGAAGCAAAAGCTGAAAGCGTTACTGAGGCGAAATCGGAGTGATCCTGACTTGAATTGACCTTTGCTTTGTTTTGTTATGCAGAATTGCTTTTTGGATGGTTTTTTAAAAGTTAATTCTTCATGTGATGATCTAACATAAACCTTGCTTGCGTGATTTTGCTGTTTCATATTAAAATTGATCTTTGGTGAACGAATGTTAATTAATCGCTCGCAACTCATGAAATACAATTTTTTACCACATTAGCGCTCTATAGAGACGTACGCACTGTTTAAAGGTGGGATCTCGGAAATTACAAAGGGACAGTGGGCAATGCGACTGTTGCCAATAAATCGTCAAGTTTCTCTTCATTATAGATACATTTGGAAAAACAAAGAGCGCACTAACGGTGCAGTATTCCATTGGAATAAAGTGCAAGCATCTGGAAATTGGAATCTGTATCGATCGCTTGCTATCGAAAAATCTTTCAGCACAGAGAAATGAGTTCTCAACGGCTGCCATTTTTTTTGAGAGCGGCCAAACCTGATCCTTGAAAAAACCGTCGAAACAACGATTTTCATCCTTAGGAATTCACTGTTTTGAATTGGAGAAATTTTTTAATTGCAGGAAACGAAACGCCGTCTAACACGGATGGAGATCCCGTTCACGATCCCGTTCACCCATCTCATCGCTTGAATGAAGAACAGATTATAGCTTGTAACTCTGAAAGACATTGCGCTGTTACCTCGCAATTTATTTAATAAATATTTTTTAATAAAGAGAACCTTGACAAGTCACTCGTAACGGTCGCATCGCAACACACATCACACGTGCGCGCGCTTGCGAGGACATGCTGTTGCGTTAGCGAGGATATCAAGACGGTTGATGTGGTAGGTAAGTTCCCTTCGATTCCCAATGTTTCGAATAATCAGAACTGATTCAATATTTTTTTGAGACTTTGGTAAACGTTTTTGGGTTAAACGTTAGACTGCTTCTTAGTTCAAGTGCCCTTGAGTTGAGCAAGTGTTTCTCCGTTGAAAACTCAGTTTTTGGGGTAGTCATAATTATTCGTTTATAGCGAGCTTCATTTGTCTTTATTATTATTCTTACTCTTATTATTACTTTCATAAATTATTATAAGTCTTTTCCGACTTACTGCACAAATAATAGTTTGATACTTTTTTTCGCGTTACCTTGCATACCATTTCTGTTATAATGACGCTTTTCATCAACTTGGACAATCCTCAAACCAAAGAGAATATCTTTTGCGGAAATAAATCAAAGAATTGAATAATTTGATTTATAAAGGTCCTTACTGAAATGAAAATGGTAAAAGCGTTACTGTTAATGGCATAAAAGATTGGCAGAGAAGTTATGCAAATTTGTATTCAATGGGTCACGATCCAAGTTTCCGTCGGTGTCGAGTGACGCAAGTCATTCGTTTTGTCATTTAGAGATCGATCTAGCTAAAGTAAAAGGGAAAGCCGGAAGCTACGCTATCAGTTGCATACTTCAAGCAAGAGCTGCGCAGTGTTTTGACCACCNTTATAATTTAGAGATCGATCTAGCTAAAGTAAAAGGGAAAGCCGGAAGCTACGCTATCAGTTGCATACTTCAAGCAAGAGCTGCGCAGTGTTTTGACCACCGTTACCCTGTAAATTGCGCGAATTAACGCTTCAGAGAATACTGCATAAATGATTTTGTACGTAGGCTTATTCTCGTATCTTTAGCTCCTTCCTCCTACCTGCTTAATTTTCTGCTTGAGACTCTTGATGCTATTACTGAGGACATCGCAATGACTGCTTTTCGTCGGTACAGTCGATATTCAAAGCCTTAGCCGTTATCTCACTTTTCCCATCATCAGATGAGCTCGATAAATGAGAATCAATCAACTGTTCATTTGCACTTCTTTCTCATAATCTTAACATGAAAAAGCGGTTAAGGAGAACGGCGGTGTGCAAAAATCAACGCGAGAGCGGTATTAAGTAGCCGCTTCCCTGATGCAGACCTTAATCTGAATGAATGTTCCTAGTGTAGAGTATCGACTCTGATTCAAGTACGGTAAAAAGTTGCTAGTAACGAATTCCTTCCTTTGCTGTTGAAGTGTAGATTTCACTCTAGGATGAAAATGTTTAGGGGCTAAATTATGGGAAACTTTGATTATCCTCAATAGACGTCGGCTAACGGCGCGGGATAACTATCGTTTCTCAGAATCTGATTAGTCATAATATGGAAAAGTTTGGTATCAAAGCTGAAAATTATATCCCTGTCTGCCCCCCATCACGATCTTGTGTGAAAGTGTTGGGGATCGAATATCCACCGGGTAGCATGGCGATATGGCGAATGAAGCGTAAACAGTTTTACCATTAAAATATTTTAGCATTCTGCAAAGCATGCTCTGCGTAAATATGATAAAATGCAAGCTGAAATGAGCTACGCAATAATTACCTTCATATGATAAAGATACTCGAGATTTTGTCAATAAAATATCATCGCGTCCATCGCAGTGTAGGACAGCGATCTGAGCTAGACAGGGGCATAGTATGTTCACTATAGTAATTATTGCTACCTCCCTACCTTAGGATACCATTATGGTTCGAAGTTATTAATGCTCCAAGCTTCGATAATTGATTTTGACAAGATGAAACATTTTGGAGCATTTTGCACTTCATTTTGAACTACGCCTAATGTCTTACAGAAATGGAAAGCACACCCGTAGAGAAGAATTGTCCAAACCCTTGGAACTCGAATATTATCCATCGACACTTTAACATATTACTGGAAAATGGCGTGATAAGTTGGAATAAGTTGAAAAATGTCACATGTTCATCGGCAACACTGCTGCTCAAAATTATATTTTGGGCTCTGATATATATTCTTGGATCTTATCTAACTATTTCCTCCCTTATTGATATAGTGTATGATCATCAAATGAATCCAACGACGATGGAAGTTACTAATATTATAAACAACACTGAAATAGCGATACCTCCCTATTCATTATGCGTCCAGGTAGATCCTCACACATTCTTTTCCGGCGCGACCAATTTAACCACCAATACCTCAGCTAATCCATATTCGACAGCGACAGAAATATTTTTCAATGAGAGTATACAAAATGGTGTTTTAGTCGTTGACGAAAAACGACAGTGGCCAATGGAAACGTATGTTGTCATCTGGGGATACTTGGCTCTCATCTACGAGACTGAGTCGCTGAGAAACTCTCCACGAGAAGCCAAGAACTTGACACAGCAAGCAGGTATGGAAAGCAAAGGTGTCAATTTCGATTTCTTGTCTGCTAAAAGAAACTTATTGATTCGGCGTTAATGCTTCATGAAACAATTATCTTAATTTCAAACGGGAAGTCAAAATTTATCTTTTGACATGGGCAGGACACAGTGTTGAGAAGTAAAAAGCTCTTAATTTTCCGGCATCCTGTAGTTTAATATTTGATTTTGGATAGCTCAAAACTGCGAAAAGGTTGACAACGGAGGCGACAAACATACTTCTTTCACGTCGCGATTGAGTTACCTGATTGGCTAGATGACGTATGCACCTCCATACACTTAACGAACGAGGTCAATATGCTCGACAAATAAGTGCTATTCATAATTTTTATTTTTTATTCTTTTTTGCGCCACTTTTAGTTATAAGTCTGCAAAATAATCTGCAATCAATCAGCGGCTTCGCTCAATGCGTATCTTGTTGCAGATGACATGAGTTCTGCACTGCGCTCTGTTTTCATTCCAAGAATGAAAGAACTTAATTCAACGCAAGCATTTGACCAACTGAAGTCTGTTTTGAATCCAGTTCTTGCAAATTTTCGACGGTCTCAAACAACAAATCTCGGCACAAACACTGACGCAATCACTTTTCTTATGAACAACGACTGCTTTGTTCTCGCTTATGCTTCCTTTGACTTTTTGGATTTGGAAAATAAGAGAAGTAGAAACCCAAACTACTGCGCGTCATCGGAACATATTTTTTTCATTGGAGCCGACCAAATTTGCTTCAGAATGAGCAGTCAGATGAACAGATTATCGCCAAATCGGTATAGCCAGCCTACCTTAACTTACATAGTAGACAACATTAAGCACACAGTTAGAGACGTGAATGGTTGGGTCTCAATCAGCTTCGGTGGGGAAGCAGCACCAGCCATCTTTTCATCGACAAAGAATGGTCCTGATTCATTCTTTTTCCGATTCGGTGACATGTTGGAAGTTTTGATAGATATCAGAGCGGTGGTGAAATCACTGCCGGAAGTAAACGGTGTGCGCCAGTGCTCCAAAAGTCAGTCTCAGAATGACTGCTATGACGACTGTCGCAAGAAAGTGATTCAAAATCTTTGTGGATGCACACCTGTGACTCTTTTCTCTACAATAAATACCGACACTGAATACATCAAGTGTACTGGTGACAACTACCCGAAATGCGCGAATATTAACGAAAGAAACGAAAGTGAACGATATGAAGAATGTAGATCGAAATGCCTTTCCAGTTGCACTCGCTGGATCTACGAATTCCGTGAAAAGAACCCAATACACTCCATAGAATATTTAGCAGATAGCTCTGTAATCTCGTTTGAGATAGAGAATTATGAATACATATTGTTGAATGAAGATTGGAGAGTGTCGACAAAAAAGTTGATCGGAGCGCTGGGAGGCGCACTCCGCGTCTGGCTGGGTCTTGACTTTGTCCTGCTCCTTCAATTTATCATTACTCCAATCCTTCGTCTGCTTCGAAAGTTGATGTTAACGACCACTTCTCAAAATGGAATTAGTTTGCCAGAAAACTATCAAAACGGAAAAGAAAGTCGCTTTGAAAAGATAAAAGAACACGTTGCTAAATATTTTACTCTAGAAAGAAATCCTGTTTTCATTGCAGTTTCGGCTCTTGAGAAAGCTTTTTGGACAGTAATTTATATTGTTGGCGGGAGTTTAACGCTTATTGGATGCGTTTCGCTTTTCCAGGAATATTCTTCTGGAGAGATGTATTCTCGCGTTGAACTCCATGCCAATAACTCGATCACATTACCACCTGCAACTATGTGCGTCGCCATTCCACAAGCATTAATGTACAAGATTGGCTATGGGTTACTACAGGATGAATCGAATGCCGAAGAGAACTATTTCACAGAATTTTTAGCCGACTACTTTAGCAGCCTTTCGAACAAAGAGTCGTTGCTTTCAGAAGAAACCGTCTGGCCGTCGACATTGATTTTCATAGCAATGAATTATATCGCCATTTTGCAAACAGCCGAAACAAATATTACTAGTACTGGGCCCGAAATAAGCGACAGCAGATATTCCATCAACTACACACTGGATGGTATTTTCGGTCAGTTTTACAGTATTTTGGGGTTATAATTTAAAAAAACAATCACAGACTAATTAAGAAATATTCTCTGTATTTTTAAACTGTAAAAGAACGCAAATATTTTAATATTGGTCTCTAGTGCTCCTGCACAAAGAAATTGCATGCGCCAGAATCAAAACCAGAGCGAGCGCTGTTTTATATTCCCCTCCATCAATATGTCGACGATTAAGCCTCTACCAAGTTGCTAACAGTTTCGGCTGTAAGTTTTATGATAAATGGAGCACAAACTGTTCATACTCTCTGCGAACAATAATTAGCCAATCGATCGCTGACGAGCAACGGCTAATATAGTCGTAAGCAGACAAAAAGGGCACACAATGAAACCAGTTTGCAGAGAATGAAGTCAGCAGCATTGATCGATTTTGACGCAAATGTTGCAGGAATGTTGAACTGGGACTTGCATCCATTGTGGAACCATCCATATCTGCCAGTTCGTGAAAACGATCAAAACACTGCAATGGAAAACGTCTTGGAGACACAGCTGTTGGAAATGAATGTCACAATAACAGAGTTGCGACAGAAACTGGGTGAAGAACTTGGTCGACTTCTGCAATTGAAAGTGGAATTTTATAAAAGGGAACATTCGATTGCCCACCCTATAACTAACAAAGGAATAACATTTATAGGGAACATCCAAGATATTCCATACTTTGAAATTTGTTATCGACTGACATTCGATAGCCTCTCATTTGTTGACGATTTCAGTTTTTTGCACTTCTCAGTCGACTTTTCGACGTTCCGTGAAGTATCGATTAGTGCAATAGCCTTTTTCATCGATTTTGACGCTGATATTAACGTTAAAACACCCATCAAATTATCCCAATCAGTTATTTGGGCTTACGGAGGTGGCACACATCACTCTGCATTTGGGATAGCTGGTCACTTTAAAAGAGCCCCGATAATGTACGGCAACCGCACTTGCGCTGCTACTGAAACCGAAAGCGACTGTCAAGCACGCTGTAGAATTCGAAAAATACAACAGCTGTGCAACTGTACTCCAATCTCTTGGTCCTATTTACGCCCACCCGACGTCAATGAATGCCATTTAAAAACATACAAATCTTGTTTGGGCTTCAATGACTACGTGACAATCGACGATCAAAAATGTTACGACTGCTGTTTGCCAGCATGCGATCGCTACGGATATCTTTATGAAGAAATCAGCAGCAATTATGTACTGGGCAATAAGACGGATTTAAGCACAACAATCCTACGACTCTATATTAGAGATTTCACGTATGCGAGTTATGAAGACGAAACGAAATGGACATTCAGAAGTTTGCTGGCGTCACTGGGTGGCATGCTTGGATTATACCTTGGGCTGGATATGAGAATCGTCGCATGGATAATAATCGCACCGATAGTATTGCTATTAGACTACTGCTACGAAAAGAAGATGAAAATGAGCAAGTGGGCCACTAAAATAAATGACACCAACAGGCTGAAAAAGATTATGAAATCGCGCTTTACTAAAATTATTTGTGAAATCTGTGATTGTCAGCCAGCCGAGCTTGAGCAGAGACTGAGGTTAAAATTCATCCTAAATAGCGCGCCTTGGGCGGCATGCTACTTATTCGGTATTATGATGACATGCTACATGTGCTATGAACTGTATCTGCAGTTCTTAGAAATGAATGCCGAATCGTATTACCAACTGATGGAAAACAAGACTATCAAATTCCCAACATCACCAACACTTTGCCTTCCTATATCCTTGGCCGATTACGTGAGCAGCAGCTTAGAATACCCCTTGCGAGAATATGAAGATGAGAGCAGACTGTGGGAAGCTGTTTATGCCATTCTCAATAGTACCGAACAGCTGCCTGCCAATTTATCGATACCCTTGCTGGAAAAATGTGTTCCGTACATGACGATTTACGGAAAGTATCAGTTTCTTGGACATCTGCCTGCCGCAGTATCGAAAAACTTTGAAACAACTGCAGAAATGCCGAGAGCACTTGAGCAGCTCCAAGAGTTTGATGAAAACTTGGCAAAGTACAACATTTCAGTCGCCAAAATGTCGCTGAAATGTGCTGAAGAAGTGAGAAAGTTTTATTCAATCAACGTATACCGTTTTGGAGAAATTATAAACTCGACGAAACAAATGAATGAACTGGAGATTGGTGAGCTCACATTCCTGGACGAGAGCAAAGTTTGTTACAAAGTTCCATTAGATCGCGACGAGTTTCGCTCAACAGCAGACAGTGTGAATTTTACAGTTCGTCGCCGGTATGAGGGTGAATATAGCTATTTAGATAAAATCACTCTTGATTTGTCTGGTCGGGCTTCATCCTTGAACATGGCAAATATTTTGTTCGATTCGACACTTTCAATTGGTTTTGGTGAGAGAATAGACGCCTCTGGACAAATTCGTACCATTTATAAAACTTTACCCTTCAGCAATGGCGTTTGGAAGTGCTCAGAAGAGAAAACGCTAGAAGAGTGCAAACATGAGTGTCGAATGAAAGTAATGCAAAGAAATTGCAACTGCACACCGTTCAGTTGGTCAAGCGTTAACATGAATGAAGATGGCAATGGTCTCTGCCGATTGAGTCACTACCAACAATGTGCCAATTCATCCATGATTCAAGCCGTATCAAAATGCGTCTCGAATTGCCCACAACATTGCACTCAACTACGTTATAAAGGTTTTAAAGAAAATATGCTCTTTGGAAACTGGGGGTTTGACAAAGATGAGGCGCAAGTAGTAATCAGGATGGACTCTTTTACATATACTCTTGTTGAAGAGAGATTGGTGTACTCATCTTTCGGAGTATTCTTGGGTTATTTTGGTGGTGCTCTGGGATTCTGGATCGGAATACATTTTCTCGATATTATTCAATTGTTTTATTTGTTTGTCACTTTAGGAATTCGTTTGTGTGTGGTAATCTTCAGGGGATGTATTAGTCGCAAGCAAATGGTCACGAATGTGCGAGACTTTGAATTACAGCGCTTTTGAATTTGCTTGAAGTGTTTAAATCTCAACTTTTCAGTATTAGCAAGTCTCCGATGTTCATCTTACCGAGTGTTTTTTAATCATGCTGCGTTGAATAAAGAAAATTTTGAGGAACTCTTATACAACTAAGGCGATGAAGCTGTAGTTTTATACAGCAATATTCCCTAAGTCGTGAAATCGCACAAGTTTCTACTGTACTCGATTCTTGCGAAGCACTGATAAGCGCTGCATCAGTAAGAAAGGTTAGTGAAACCTTGATCCGATTATAGGAATATCGAAATACTGCAATGCAAGAACATGCGCTGTTCCTTTTTGTTTCGTTATACTACTCATTCAGCTGCGAATATGACACACTTTTGTGAGGCGATGTTGATCGCGGACTCTCATTTCTTTAAAAACCGCATCGAAGAGTGCATTGAGCACGAAGACGATCACATCGAGTAAATATTTGCGCATGTGTTCAGTATAGCATATTTCTGCGTGGCACGAATGAAATTTGTTAAATATTTGTGCACTTTGCTACCAGTCAAAGAAAAGAAAGCCAAATGATTGAATTTGGGATAGGATGACAGCTGAAAACCACACGTACAACTTCATCATCGGATACAACTGATGGTTGTCCACATCCCCTATAATAGAGAATAAATTGTTTATAACTTCCTATGTGAGCAATTTTTTATTGTTTGAACGACCATTGTTTCAAAAAATTACTTCGCTTTTCATGTGCCGATGGAGGCAAGCGTAGAAAGTCCCTTTGAGTCCTCATTAGAAGCCCTGAGTGCTCAATATTACTGTAGGACTGGAAAGCAGCGTCGCTTGCACTTCATAGACACTCGCCACCTTTACAATAGTTACCTGCTCACGCGCTGCCTTTTCATGTGTGCAATAGAACTCAGTATGTTTGATAATCGTCGACGCAATACCTGAGAGCCATTTGAAAACTTAGCAGACCACGACAGAACCATGTCCATTGTTAGAAGTAGCTTTGTCTATCGACGATGGTTTAGTACTACCGTGAGATCGGCGCAATGGTTCAAGCCGTCACAAGGAGCATTAATTTCCCCATCGACCGCAACTATGACGCTCATGCCTACAACTGCCATCAACAAAGATACCAACGATGCTAGATTGAAGGAAAGCAATTATTACGCGTCAAATAGACGGCAAAGCAATTTATTATCGCATCATCGCCTACGCGTTATTTGCAGCAGAAGACTTGTAAATTATACGAAGAGGAACTTTTTCTGCACTGCGCCCACCCATACAGAAGCGCTCATTGACGTTCTTGACGAGAGCGGAATCAGAACAGGAGAGGTACTATCAAGGGAAAAAATTCACGAGCTTGGAAAAGTCCATCGCGCTGTTCATTTGTACTTATTCGATAAATCAGGTAGAATCCTCCTTCAGCGCCGGTCTGCGAATAAAGATCCCTACCCTGGAATGCTGTGTTTATCCGTGACGGGGCACGTGGACGCTGGCGAGAGTAGCAGCGTTGCATTGTATAGAGAGATCCAAGAAGAGCTGCGCATCGATCCCGCTGACATGAAGATTCAGTTTTTATTCTCATTCAGGGAGGATACCACAATAAGCGCCACGAGCATTAACCGTCAATTCAACGATGTTTACGCATGTATCCATGATTTCCAAGTTGAGGATATTGACTTCGACTGTGATGAAATCGGCCAACTTCAGCTCATTCCTTTTGAAAAAGTTAGAGAAATGATGGTTGCTGATAAAAGCGAAATTGTGGCATCGCACATCCGCGAATGCGCTGATGTTGCATACTTCTTCAGGTCATCCTTGCAAGAGTGTAGCTGAATCGAAATGAGGGGTAGGGTGGTATTATAATGCAAGTAAAAAATTGTATGAGGACTCAAATATTTCACTCTTTTAGAGACGCTTTTCTGTTTGAAGTGTAGGATGCTTCAAACGTATGCGCAATCGAGCTAAACATACCTTAAGTTTAATTCTGAAACATACGCACACCTGTTGGAGCGCTCTCATCCCTATGCAGGATGAACGAATTAAGCGCGGGATTTTGGGGGTCTCAAAAATGTAGGCTCAAATTGTTCGAAGCGCTACCGTTTCACTTTTTACCACTTACGTATATCCTCTTCCTTAGTTTCCTTTTAACATTTTTTTACAGCTAAGAAGTTCCTTAATCGTTTTGTTTAGCGTGTAAACGACGCGATGTTTGTAACTCGGTTGTTCAAATAAATTCAACTCTGCAACGTCAATTTTGCCTCGTGCATTAACATTGCGTTATGACCGAACTTTGCTTTTCGGCAATGCAAAATCTATCAACCAAATTAACAACCTATTTTCTTTTGTGAAATGCTCGAGCTTTATTGCATTGTGAAATACGTCGTCTCTCACTTTTTCCTCCTTTCATGAAGTGTAACATATCATATCGTTCATAAAATGTATTCAACTGATTTCGTTGATATTTGCACGGAATAGATATTGAATAAATTGCACAACTTGTAATGTTTAAAAAAAACCAATCGCAAATACGATTAAATGAGGCTGAATTTATACACTCATGAAAGTTCACAATTGATGTACTAAAGTTACCCAATGATTAGTCCCTAATGATGAGCGCTCCTACGGCGCGTAAAAGCTATAAAAGATGGGTATTTACGGATCTCAAATTCAGCCCGAAATGATCACCCTTCTAAGCTGTGTCATTTTTGTTTACAATCTTATTTATATGCTCGCGTATATTTACTCTGCTTATAAAACATCTGTTATCGGCTGTCTAATGATTAAGCCTCTAACGATGAGCTATCCAGCGGCGTTGAATAGCCCATCGTTATCCAACGCTCTCTGTTTTCCATCGATATAGGAACATGTGTTGCATTCTCGATCATTGAACCATTCTGGTTGTTGTTCACGCATCCGCCCAGTTTCGATTTCGAAAAGCTCGAAAGATGTCTCTCTTCGGCCCGAATTTGAGCTTCGTACCTACCCAATTTTGATACATTTTAGTGCATTTGGGTAGCCCAATATAAGCGGATTAATCCTAGAGAAACTATAGCTTTGAATTCGTATTAAAGTTTTCACTGATATATTTGAAAGATAGAACGTTAAAAAAATACGAATCATTTTTTTCGTGTTTTATTCGGTATTGCATTCGATCTCGAAACCGCGCGCATTTTCGGACTCCTCTCATTATTTCCTATCGAACAGTAATGTAAAGAAAAAACTGATTTTAGCTCCCTCTTTGTAGTCAACTAATCAAACTTAAATTTCCTCCATATCTCGACGCGAAAATATTCTCAAAAGATTTTGACGCGTTTTTCGGAAATCCCGACTTGAATTACCTCAAAATGCAAAGTTTCATCGAAATCTGAGACATTTTTGCCAGCTGTGTAAAGGCTCTGCACATAAAATTCGGTGCTAAGAAAAAGTCTGACTGAGACAGACATTCAATCCAAGTTCAATTACAAACGTAAATAAATCGGAACAAGTATTAGAAAGTGGTTAAGGAAACCAAGGATTCACACGATATTTTGCATGCATTGTCGGTTCGCCGCTCGCTTCGTAATGACTGCCACGCAAAATTCTCAGTAATCAAATGATCTGAGCGCTTGATATCTCGCGGCTGATTTTTGTTTACTACTCCTTGATGTGAAGTTCGGAACGAAGAGGAAAATCTCTCAGATCGTTAGAAATAGGCGACAAGCAAAATCGTTTTGAGACCTTGGCAACACAAACGATTTCGCTTTTCCTAACTGAGGGAGAGTTCATTGAGATTATCGCATTGACTCTACTTTGCTCATTCATCATAAATGATTGACTGCTTGCAATGAAAGTTTAATTGCAGCATTTCACATCCTGATTGAATGCGTGGGTACTATTAAATAGTTAAATTTAAAGAAAGCATCTGCCTTGCCTGTTTATATGTTACACGTTACCTAGGGAGCGAGTCGTTTCTTGATCCTTCAAATCATTCAATTCATTTAAGAGCGAAGAGAGCCCCGTCGTGGCATAATATGAAAATCTTTCACTACTTCCTAATATTTTTTACTCGTCCTTTATCCGTGTCTCGCAGTTACCCGAATACTCTGCCCCAAAGTAGTGTCCCTGCGGCTCTTTTCGAAAGTCATCTCGATAGTTAGCGTCAAAATCTATTATTAAAGTTATATATCTTCGAATTACCTAGATATTTACCTGTTTAATAATGAAAACGCTTTTAACAATGTTGCCTTGTCTCCAGATAATAGTATCAAAAAATATTAGAGAGGCAATAGTAGGATATCATACTCGCTAATTCTAGTTCATGGTTTCCGCTCTATTATTCTTTGTTTTCCATGGAGTGTTTCATTAAACTCCATGACCATGTCATGTAGAAAAGAATAATTTTACTGATGAGAAAATTATGAACAGTTCATTGCATTCCCATGAATTGGATTTAGAAAGTATGCTTTGAAGCTTGTCGAAGTTTTGAAGTTTGAGATGATATGAATATGAATACTGTAGAACCCACCCAGACCGCAAGGATGGAATTGCGGTAGGCGTGTGTCGATTTCACCCTCACAAACTAACACATTTTTAACCTCAGACGGCGTAAGCGATCTTAAAGTTTTCCCAATATGACTGGCTGAATTGTTTTGTTGTATGCCTTCCGCTCCTATTTTTCTTTCCGAACCAGATCCGAACCCAACAAAGACGCTTACATACCTATTTCTCAGATGATTTTGATAGTGCTCGTATCTCTACAACCGCCCACAAAAGATAGTGTTGAGGGCGTTGACCATCAAAATTAGCCAAAGGGACATGCGCATTGACCTCAACCCTTCAAGATAGCCCATCAAAACAACATTAATATTTTCTTCTTTGCGAGTTATATCTTTCAATATTAAGGCGCAATCGTAGAACTTGTCTTTACGGTCATTTTCCCTTCTGCTAGCGACTCGTCCGTTTTAGACAAAGAGCATTAAAGGGCTAACCTAGAATGTCTTCGATAGTGCAACTACCATCATGTCGTGATAATGCGCAAAATGCCTACTGGAATAACGAAACAGCGAAGCCCGATCAGTCTATCGCCAACGCCTCTCTTCTGCCCGCTCTGTTAGCTTATGTCATCGCTGGCGGAATAGCTTCCACCTTCAACATTCTCTGCATTCTCACCTTTGTTACCAAAAAGGTAAATTGTTTAAAAGCGAAATGCGCTCTGTCTTTAAGAGAACTCAGACAATGCACGACATGATAATGATGCAACTTAAACGTATTTATTTAGAATCTTCGCGAGAAGTACTTGCTGTTCGCAGTGTTGGCATTCGCCAATTTGATCAACACTTTCTTCATGTTCATATCAGGACTTCTAAGACGGCAAATGATTTTTGCAAATCAGTACACGCAGTTACGGAGCACATTTGAGTGTCTTCTGCAGCCCGGGCCACATCTGCAGTTGCTCGGCGGTCAACTGCCAGCAGTAGTTATTCTTCTCATGGACGCTGAAAGATTGATCGCCGTTTACTAGTAAGCTTTGCACTCAAAACACGTGAACGGTTAGGGAAGAAAGGGATTATTACTTCAAACATCCTAAGCAGCAGTCACCTTTCGAGCAGCTCCTGAGGTCCAATTTCATAAAATCAAAGATAATGTAAAATATGGAAATTTTATCATAGTGTCATTATTCATTTAATTGCAAAATGAGTAATGATACTGTACGAGTTGGTAATTAAGTAGTACGAGAATAACACATAAATTCAATCACATTTCACATTTACATTAGTTTAATGAAAGTGGTACCTGAAAACTAATATACGGCCTAAAAATATCTTTCGCTACCGGCCTCCGACTAAGTGAATTTTTCAGCCTATGAGTATTATCTCGGTCGACTGATATTTTGCAAGATAGTTATTAATTGTGACAGACCTGTAACTCAACAAGGAAGAGGATAGCAAGTTCTGGTTCCCATTTCATAAAACTGTCGCAATGATAACTGCAAAAACTACATTTGCGAGAAGTGCGGAGATCGATTTGTTCGTGACGTGAACCTAATTAAAATTTCCCGCACACCTCACTACTGACCAATCGATGGCGCACTTCTCACAAATGCAACAGCAAAAGTTTTATCAACAAGAACACTGGACTCTGTGAGCGATGCATTCGGTCCCGGGTGTTTCCTACCCCCTCTGCTGACTTCAAAGCCGCCAAGACCACTGAGCGACTAACTGAAAGCTCTAGGTCGAACACGGCGCAAACTTATCTAACTAAAAACATCTTCATTAATCTCTAATGCTTACTTGCTTGTTACAATCGTCACATTCTTTGCAGCCCCATATTCTTCAAGGTTCGTATCAACTACCGCGCTCGAGTTATTACGGTCATCGGCTGTTTCGCGGTGGTCATAATCTCCCAGTTATTCGGCTACCTAAGTTCCTATCTAAATCGAGCTGCATGCGCTAATGCAATGTGCGCTATTCTGAGCGCCTACGGGCTTCGCTACAGCAATTACAATTCAGCAGTTGTTATCCTGCTCCCACTTATTGCCCTGATCTTCAATACTTTCACTTACATCGGCGCCAGACGACTGGGCTCGAATTCAAATATGAAACAAGAGGTGAATCTCGTCCTAATCACATTAATAGTTACTTTTGTTGATGTTTTGCTAATCGCCTTTCCGAACATAGTTCTTGTTGGCGTGTACAATAAATTTTGGGCGGTTCCCAGTGCTTATGTAGCGTATGTGTACGTGGTTTTCTGCTGCAATTCTGCTATTAATTTGTTTGTTTATACCTTTCTGAAACGTGACTTTCGTCATCACCTGTTAATGCTCATCACGTGCGGAAAGCTGAGACTGAGCACGAAGGCAAATGAAATGTCAGTGAGTCGACTCACGCGTAGTCAGCGAGTCGTGCACCCCCCGACGCGCAGATTAAGGTTCAACACAAGTTAGCAGTACGAATGTATCTTGTTTACTGGTCTCTTTTAGGACAAAAAGTATCATACTCAAGTGTACTCTAGTAGTTGATGTTGCATGTACAGTATATCTTTGTTTCCCTACTGTGTTATCTTGTTAGCTTTTCTACCCAAGATGCTCTATGCTTTTTGTATAAAATTTTGTCTCATTAATGCATATATATCGCGGATATTTAGTTTTATCGATTCATGAAGAGCATATTGAACTACGGAATGGAAAAGTGACATATATGTCGAAATGAAATGCTTGCTTTCTGATTTCTATCTTCATCTATAATATTACTAAAGGATGAAGTCGTTTCTGACTATAGTGCTTTTCTCTGTTATTTCACTGTGCTGAATATACTCAGCAAATGCTCTCATACTGAAATGCCAAACTGCAACGCCATCTCATCAGATAAAATCGACTTATTTGAATATGTTCGTAGTAGAAGAAGTTTCGAACAAATGAACTACATACATCACTCACTGGCGCCTACAGTACATTTGTCGGCGAATTGATTGGCATAGTATGATGAGGAGCAGCGGTCACGCGAGTTGCCGGGGCGCAAGCCACCGCCACCCTTTTGCCGCAAAGTAATCGAATCAAAAACGGACGAAGATTGGAACTCGAATGAGCGTACACAATCACATTTACAGCTGAATTCAAGCTCATTGCAATGTTTCGGAGAGGCGATAAAACGTTGCTGGTGAAGACGGGACTGATGTTCAAGATAGTCCATAACTCCATGGTTGTTAGCGGGATGGCCACCTATAATCTTGCATTTAATCAATGAAGATAAGGGGAGAACAAGAGACACAATAGCAGTCATTTTTATGTCTAATGAAGCTACAGAAGCTTGAAATGACTGCGATTGTAAATATAGATGCGTTGGAGCTGAGAAGTATAGTGGCAGTGCCAGTTACAGTTCCAGCATTTAAAAATATGCACTGATATTGGTCCTGATACAGTATCGTGGTCATTTACTATATAGACATTACTTCCAAAAAATTATCGCTAAAATCAGTGCGCTAAAAGTACTTACAGTATCGTGGTCATTTACTCCAAGTACTTTTAGCGCACTGATTTTAGCGATAATATTTTGGAACTAATGTCTATATAGGTACGAACACAGAGAGTAACTGGGGGATTTACCAAGGTCACCATATTCCCTTCCACGAGGTACAGAGACCCATCCTGTTTATATAATTCTGTTACATAAAAACTTCATGAAGGGTGAAGAATTATTATGCTTAGAATTTACAAAATATTCGAAGTGAACTAACCAAGGTGCAATAAATGATGACCAGCTTGGTTAGAATGGAAGTCATTTTGGCTTGGTTTGCTAAGAACTTTTTGGTTGACTGGTCCATCCTCCGAGCAACATTTTGCATACTCCATTTGCGTTGCTTGAAGACGACTACTGCGTATATCACGGCAACAATGGGGCCGGCCAAGGCATTGCTACCCACGAAAATATTTACGCTTATCGTGTGTACTCCGCTCGCTGAAATTACTTTCTATTGAATAAAGTTTGCAAATAGTTGGGCAGACAATAAGGGAATGGTACTGAAGGACGGGGGAGGGGTGTGAGCGCGCAAAGAGCTCGGACTCGTTCGCCATCTGCTTACACTAAATATCGCTGAAGCTGCCTTATACTGAATTTTAGTGGCTCGGTTAACAAAGGTAAGGCAATAAAATGCATTACTAATGAGTCAAAATATCGCAAATATTTTCATCATGAATTGAAAACTGTAACAAATAACCGCATGACCACGTTTATCGCTGAATGGAGATTAAAAGGCATAAAAAAGTTTTAAGGGGTAAAATATTTCGCGATGGTCAAACTGAAAAACATTCTATAGTTTTTACAGCTGTCCTAATTCTTCTTTCATTTATTTCAAAGCAGCCTTTTAGAACACTTGAAAGCTTTCCCGCAATTGTATCACAACGATGTAATAATAATAGTTCCGTAGAATCGGCCCCTGATTCACATTGAACATACTTACTCCACGAGCAGCGAGACGGTTGCTTGTTGAAGTCAAAGCCTACCACCGACATCAGCAAAATGACGCCGCCGCTTAGGAGCGCAATCAGAAAGCTAACTGCTGCATAAAGACGGTGGTTCCTTTTTCGATAGGTTAAGGGACTAGAAACGGCTAATAGGCGATCAATTGCGACCGCCATGGTCATAACTTGACTCATTTCGATGCCGATAATGTTGGGGACAGCGCTGAAGATGCAGAAAAATCGGCTGTAGTTAAAGTCGTTCAGTACAGCTGTTTCGAGTCGGGCAAAGCCAATGATAATCGCTCCGACGCCGCATATTAGGTCACTTAATGCCAGCGCGACGATCAAAAGAGCGCAGTCAATACTTCTCACTTGTTTGAACTTGAAGTAAGATAGCAAAACAATGCTGTTGCCCAAAATGCTGCTGCAACCTATGGGTAAGTATAAAGATTGAAGAATAATGTAACTACTCTTCGATAGATAGCTGAAATATGTTGTAGCATTTTGAGTCGCCATTTCATCGTCTGTTGATCAGTAAATCTGACAAACGGATGGCCTGCCAAAGCGCAATTAGTCAGATTTTAAGTTGAATGTTGAAAGATTGCAATAGAACTCTCACAGGACAGAGCGCGTGAGCAAGTGAGTCAAGTCGTACAGCTCTTCCAATTAATGTTGTTTATAGAGAACTTGGCAAGTCAAAT
The DNA here is from genome assembly GCA_002796945.1 of Plectus sambesii. Classification (NCBI taxonomy): domain Eukaryota; kingdom Metazoa; phylum Nematoda; class Chromadorea; order Plectida; family Plectidae; genus Plectus; species Plectus sambesii. The sequence continues at coordinate 9,148 of NIUQ01000614.1, read as the reverse complement.
ATATTTCAGATGAACTTGGAAAGGACGCAAAGGATTAATAAATATAAACCTGTGGGACACAGTAATTCTGTGATGGATGTCAAGGAAAACGAGACAGGGACTAAAACATATCAGTAAACTTTCTCTATGAACTAGTAAGAGTTAGCAAAAGCCGATGAGGCTGTAGCCTTCAGCTAATGCGCCCTCTTCTCTCTTTCAACTGTTCAGATGTCGGATGTTTACAGGATACGCAGTAGTGCATGGTCGAATCGTGCCATGCTAATTATTGACATAAGAAGGCGTAGGAATGTTCCTTGTTAGTGCTGCAGCAATAGCAACGCACAAATATTGCCTCGGCAACATCAAAGCTTCATCATTCACGAATCAAGTAGATAACATGTTTGTCCGAAATAATTTGTTTGACTATTAAACCATTAATATTTCATTTAGCACGTACATCAAAGAAGAACACTATGATAAAAGGTTCAACTGGTGGCTATTGCTCATTCTTTGAAGGGTACGAGAAGAAAGCTTTTATATGAGGAAGGAGTGTTCGCAAATGTTACATAATGCGATAACAAAATTGAGGGCTAAACAGAGTTAACGTGAGTCGTGCGACTTCCGAAATCGATAATGCAATTACCAAGAATTAAGAAACGGACGCTGATTAATACTAATTTGATTCGCTACAGATTTCGGACGTCGCACGAACCACGTAAACTCTGTTCCACCCCTTAAGACACCTGATACTTCAAATAACAACTTCTAGATGTATTGTAAAAAATCTATGTAATACGACAGCGCATTGGGTGAGTTTCATATCGCTTACTTTAGCTAAAGTCGTACTTAACACAATGATGAAGGATAGGCCTTAAGTACGACTTTAGCTAAAGTACGCGATATGAAACCCACCCAGTAACATACACGCACATAATTTTTGATGATATACAGGGCATTCGGAAAAAAATTACTACACAAAATAGGAATGACAATAACTTTGCAGCCAGTGAACAAATCGTAATGAAACTTGGTGTCTATCGTTACGTCTTCCTAATCTCGGCTGAGAATCATTTGATATTTGCCTATTGCTGAGCATAATGCCAGCAACTTTCATCACGCTATTCTGCCTAAAAGATTTATTCATAATTTTCAACGGAAATACATTAAACTGAGCTTAAACTTACCATGAGCTTCGATTGTCGAGTATGAAGTATAAAGCGTAAATGATTGTTGGTGACAAAAAATAGGAATAAAATCGTGTTTCAAACTGTTCAATAGTTTAGTACTTACGTCTATTATGAAGTACAACGCTGAGTCTCGCCAAAAATTTCTGAACTTAAAGAAATGATTATATTATTTTAATGAATTTAAAGATATATTTTTCTTATTTTGGAAAACGGTGACACTACTCAATTGATCAAAGTGCGCGCGTGCGTCCATGATAAGAACGTGATCGCGTTCGATTTTATTATATGGCAAGGAGTGCGCGACTGTTTATAAGGCTGTGTGCAGTGGAAGTCATAGCGGCATTGTGCACTCGCATCTTCTAAATAGGGTCAGGCGTAGTGAGAAAAAACTTGCACTGGTAGTCGATGGGTTTCCTAACGTTGTAAATTCCCAACGGCGTTCAATTATCGAACATTACTCCACAGGCGTCTATTCGAGAAAATTCGGTACAATAGCGGCTGCCGCAAACGCATATTTAACGCGGCGCCTAGGAACTTATTCTATAAGCATGTTAATAGTTGAGCCTTAACGCTTCATTCTCATCACCCAACGATTGAAAACAAATTGATATTATGGTGATATCAATGCGAAAATGAGGCAAAGCTCGATTTGAGCTCTACAACAGTTTCTTTAAAAAAGCCCCCGCTTGGGTTATATAACGTCTTGTACTTTTCATTTCAGGACGCCGCGATCTTTTGGCACCGTACTGCGCACTGTATTGTACGAATCAAGGTACTGCCTGATCGACAGAAAACAGCGTCGATCGAGATGGTTTCTCCAGAAGATGCTGGAGCGCAACTCGATGGTTTGGTTCTACAAAACATTGTTGCCATGGAGCGATGCTGCTTCGAAAAAATGAGAAATTATGCAGTTAGCAAATTGCTAGCACGCATTCTGCAGTCTTACTTTGATGCAGCGCAAAAATTTGACCTGAACATCAAGGGGCCAGATCCTGAGAACTCGTGCCACGTTCAACTAATCGATGTCGAATTTGTAAAGCGCGGGAATTTCAAACAAAAAAATGAGAGACTGAGAGCGAGCCGCGAATTGATTTTGTCGCAAAAAATGCTGCCCATCGCCCTTGGATCAATTTTTGCTCGTGTCAGAAGACTGCGAGCAATTAAGGCATCCAGCATGCATCAGCCTCGCAATTCTTCAATTTGCACAGCAATCGTTAACTTAGTTCAAGAGAACGAGAAATTAAAATTGCTACGGCTGGACAAATTGGTAATTAGAAACTTTACTATTGAATCAAATGCCGTGGGTCAACTGATTATCGCCTTTTATCCACTAGTTAAGCAATTAGAGTGTGAAGTAACAACAACATCGCCTCGCGAAACTGAACATCTTTTTTCGGCGATTGCGAGCTGCGCAAATTTAAAACGACTGTCGATACGTCGTGCTGGACACAAAGAATATCATAAGAAATTCCTGCAAGAATGCTTGAAGGTGCAGAGAGTGTCCACCTTTGAATTTACCGATAGATGGTGGTATTTGCCAGACGATGTCTTGCACTCCGATGCACGTTTCACATCGCAGTGGCTGTATGACGCCTTGATCCACAATGGAAACCTACAGAAAATCTCATTAATCGATTTATTTCGCAACCTGGAAGTTTGGAATGGACAGCTGTTTCCAGTTATCCAACCAATCCTGGCACGAGTGCACTGCTTCGAATTTTACTATCACAATACTGCCGCTAACCAAAGCGACCTATCCGTCAACGAAAACATAAATGCAGAAAACATTGTCGGCATTTTACTTTCAATGTCGGTTGATGGTTGGATTCGAGTGAAACACTCTAAAATTGATAATCAGTAAGTCATATTGCTCATCAGTATTTGATGACTCTTATTGGGTAACGGGATCTATTTTCATACATTTTGCTAGCCTCAGAGCTTTCAGTAAGCAGGGCTCTCTGAAATCCAAATATTTTTCCCAAATTCTTAGCAGAAAATGGCAATAGCATCAGCTGTGGTGCCATCCATGATAAAAATTTATTAAATAATTGCGCTAAAAAAATTAGTTTTCGTAAGAAATGTCCAATATTAGCCAGTGAAGTCCGCAAGTTTAGACATCCTTTGTTGAAAACATGAATGTTGAACTAAACTGCTCGAAAATATAATCGTTCTAACGTTCTGTCTACAACCTTATTTCGGACGTATTATTTAACGAATTTAGTAATCTGGTTCTTAATTTTAAATAATCAAAATGTTCCAATTATATCAAACTGACATTAAGAATAATTCAAAAAACAATAACATTTAGAAATTTTATTACGTACGACATCTGTTACAGTACCCCTGTGTTGCTATTGTGCACAGTAACTTTTTGATCATACATATTTCTGCAGACGGTCAACTTTGCTACCTCATTTCAGCCTGGCGCGAGACATGTTCTCGCTAAACACAAAGCTTACCGCGGAATTCTTCTGCTTTTGGCTTGATATTCTAAAGCGGTCGTGCCGAACTATAAAAGTACAGCTTTCAAAGGGTAAATTAACAATTGAAAATATCTACGGTGCATTGGAAATAGTTATGAATGATTCATCTCATCATAAGTTCTTCGTGACTGAGAGAATGGAGAAATGTGTGCGATTGAAATATGGAAACGCTCAACTTGTTGTGAAATTCGTCAAGAAAGATTATAAGCCAGAGATCAGCCCACGGCACCGAACGGATTCCTAAGGCACTTCTGACTGAGTCATAAATAAGTTGTATAATGTATCTATTAGTTTGGATCTGCTATCATTTCATGTATGTGCCTTTGCTGCGGTCGATAACGTTGCTTATTTTTCCTCTTGCAAACAACGAAATACCAATGTACATCGACATTTGTACTGAAAAATGAAGACAGAAGTATCTTCTTTTTAGCTTCATAAAACTTTATACACAATTTTATGAAGACGCGACGCGTGTCCATGTGGGGTGTTGTCCAGCGCACCGAGAACCGGTCTGATGGTTTTGCGCAGCTCACTGATTTCAAAAAGCCGGGTTTTACATTCCTATTTTTCGAGACAACTGGTTAGGTGTACTCACGGCGCGCTGGTTGCGGTTACATCACATGATACCAACGAATGAAGTGGTTCGCGCGATTTCTTTTTCGTCTCTTGCACTCCGTTCACACTTTGCCATACATATTGTTGACAGGCAGAAATCAGTGTTAAATTAGAAATGATTTCATGAATTTATTAATTCATAAAGACCTAAGTAATAGTACTATTATAAATTAAAAATAGTACACTGTACATTAATAGTAATGAAGAATTACTATTGTCGAATTTCCTGTAGCAAAACAACTCTTTAGTATAAAATTACAACGTAATGCTAAATTAGTCTAAGTAGTACTGGTACTCTTACAAAGTTCCACAAAGTATTAATATTGCAATAGTGGTAGCAATGTAAAGGGATAAAAGAAATCATGAATTCAGTAAGGATGGATGGATATCCAGACGAAGTTATAGGGCAAAGAAGGTAATACTTTTCTTCGGTCTGTACCATCTATCAAGGATACTTTTGCATACGAAAAATCAGCTTGAACCATAAAGTTTTAGATAGAGAATTGAATTCTTCGTGAAAATTTATGCGTTCTCTAATAATAGGATTGTAGATTAAAGCTCCGCCATCATCGACTCGGCGGCAAAGATGACGCAAGAGGTTCGCTCAGGTGGAATGACGCGCGAAGAGATGGTCGTCATCTTGGCGGCGTCGTTGGGGACGGTGGTGGAGTGGTACGACTTCTTCGTCTACGGCACATTGGGCTCGATTCTTGCGGGAAAATTCTTCTCTGGAGTGAATCCGTCGGCGGCATTCGTCTTCACTCTGCTGGCGTTCGCGGCGGGATTCGCCGTGCGACCGATTGGCGCGCTGATATTCGGTCGTTTGGGGGACACGCTGGGACGCAAGTACACCTTCCTCATCACGATGACGCTTATGGGGGTGGGGACGTGCATGATTGGTATCTTGCCCACCTACGCAACATGGGGCATCGCTGCCCCTATCCTTCTCATTGCCTGCCGCCTCCTACAGGTTAGTTTCGAAGATAATGCAGGGTGCGAGAAAAGTTCTTGCGGGTTTTTTAAACGTCATATTTTATTAAAGTTTTCAATCTTATGATAACAAGAACAACGTTCTCTTTTAAAACAACAATAAACATAATCATTTGAACATTTTTGCTCAAAGCGCTCAATATTCTTTTATGAATAAGATTCATGACAAATGGTTCAGAATGGTTTAGTTTTCTGCTCTTCTAACCATGCGAGGACGATACGTCCCATCCTGTCAGTTTAACTGCCGAACATGCCGCACGCGCATGCTTTGGCTACTACAGTTTGCTGCGCATGTACATGGTGTGTCCTAACGCATCCGGCCGGATGGGGCGTACTGTTCATGTACCCTTCACCTCTAATGACAGAGCTGATTGCAGGGTTTGGCACTGGGAGGCGAGTATGGAGGAGCAGCGACGTACGTGGCCGAGCACGCGCCGCCCGGCAAACGCGGCTACTATACCTCCTGGATTCAGACGACGGCAACGCTCGGCCTCTTTGCCGCCTTGGCAGTTATCCTCGGCGTCCGAACTGGTATGCTAAAGCATGAGTCGCAGCTCGCTGACTAAGAAAATTGTTAGGATCCAGGCTGTGGTCTTTAGGAAATTTGTGAATATGCATTAGAAGACCGGGAAGATAATCGATTCCTCAAGTTATTCATAAATGAGCATATGTGATGGTATAGAATAGCGTTCAAACTGCCGCGTCCGGTGGGTCGCGGCGAGACGAAGTAATCATTTTTTTTACTTTCTAGGACGGTGATTAACAGGTCGACAGATCTTTCGCTGTCTTTATCTTATTTTAGTAACTTTACTTTCGCCAGATTTACTGCGAAACAATTTACTCTATTATTATCTAATTTTGAGGTTGTATATTCGTGTTATGACGAACGCTACGGTTATGCGAAAAAATAACAAATGCGTTTTAAGTAGAAAGATGTACTGTAATGACTAAAATAATTCGCTTAATTTAGATAGTTCACGCTGAAAAAAACTTAAAAGCGTGCAAGCATGAGCGTGATATTCGTTTCGAGACGCAGTATCGCTAATAAACTGAATACAATGCTATCAATGACGCTATTAAATTCGTGACTGTTTCTATTCTCGCGCAGCTATTGGTGAGACGAACTTCAACGAGTATGGTTGGCGCATACCTTTTCTACTATCTGTGGTGCTGCTCGGTGTGTCCGTGTGGATCCGACTGAAGCTGAACGAGTCACCACTATTCCTGCGCATGAAGGAGCTTGGCCTAGCGTCCAAACGCCCTCTCACCGAAGCTTTTGGAGAGTGGGCCAATGCCAAGATGGCAATCCTTGCGTTGTTCGGTGCCGCCGCCGGAGAAGCTGTCGTCTGGTATAGCGGACAGTTCTACGCGCTTTTTTTTCTCACCCAGACGGTCAAGGTAATTTATATCGCCTGTCATCATAATCGGTCACTCCTGCATTCAGTTAGAATACTAATTTAACGAAATAAAATGCAAATATAACAAAATACAATGCAGGAGTGAAGAATTACGATGAATGCTGGTGTATATTAACATTTCGAAGAAATTGTGCGGCAAATTCATGCTAACATATTGCTGACGCAGGTTGATCCGGTGCGAGCGCAGATCATGATTGCCATCGCTCTGGCAATCGGCTCACCCGGTTTCGTTCTCTTTGGCTGGCTGTCCGACAAGGTTGGACGCAAACCAGTCATGCTTACCGGCTTTGCACTCGCCGCCATTACTTATTTTCCAATCTTCTGGGTAAGTGTGTTTCGCAATCATTCTGTCCTCTTCGCAATTAAGACATCAAAAATAATTTCTGTCTTTGACTCTTGCTTTTCGAATCCAAAAAAATAATGCTGATTCTGATTTTCTACCTGACCTTGAAACAATTTAAGACTCTTCTTCTGATGTTATGTCAAACATTATTATTAACACACTAGTGGTGTATGACGGCATCGGTGTCATTGAAGAACAACGGTTGCGCTTGCTCAGCAACCATTGTCCAAAAATATAATTTCTTCTAATAGTCATCCAAACAGAATATTATTTGCTTTAAAGTGGACGTTTACTAAATAAAAGAGAATATATTTTACATTGATTAGGATAATGTCCTTATTAAAGAGGAAAAGATATTTATTGCGCTGCGCTCTTGCAGGGTATCACTCACTTCGCGAATCCTGCCTTGGAGAGGGCGCTGGCGTCGTCACCGGTAGTTATCGTCGCCGATTCGACGGAATGCTCGTTCCAATTCAACCCCGTCGGCACGGCAAACTTCATTAGTTCGTGCGATGTTGCCAGGGCAGCTCTTGTCGCCCGATCGGTCAATTACAAAAGCGAAGAGGGTCCGATTGGTCAAGAAGCTTTCGTCAAGGTGAAATTATTAATATTAGGCTGTCCCAAAAGTTCACGTTCTTGCACTGGATCTCAAAAACCATTTGTTCGCTCTCATCAGAACAAATCTTGACATTTAGCTTGAGGTCTTGGAAGCCGTCGTCTGCTGGGATTTCCATTTTGATAGATTGCATTCAACTAGCAAGCGTCCACTAAACCTTCCCTTATACGATTTAAGGAAAAACAATAATTTTGCCAAGCAGGCTATAATTTGGTACTTCTTGAAGAACGAAATTAACGAGATTTCATCAGCAATGTGAAATTATCATCGAGTGTGTAATTCGTGCTACATGTACCTCCCATTCAACGCTTCATCGCATGGTCTTAGACCAGAAGACAGCGCATGAACGTTTGAAACAACCTCTTGCACCGCCAGTTATCATAATTCGTCATTCTTGCATCACATTTTGTCGATCTTGCATCCAAATTCACCATCTCTGCATTTAATTAGAGCGCTTGTTTGACAAAATAGAATGCAAGAGTGACGAAGTAGGATACCAGGCGGTGTAATTAATTGCACAAGCAAACTTTTAAAGTTAAGGTGGGCAACGAGACGATTTCGACGACGATCGCCAATTTTACGCAACATCTCGGTGACGCAATTATTGCGCACGGTTATCCGGCGAAGGCTGATCCAGCCGAGATCAATCACGTGGTAACAGTAGCGCTGCTCACCTTGTTGGTCATCTACGCGACGCTCGTGTACGGGCCTATCGCCGCTTGGCTCGTTGAACTTTTTCCCACCCGCATTCGCTACACCGCAATGTCCCTGCCATACCACATTGGCAACGGTTGGTTTGGCGGCTTCCTGCCCGCCACCGTCTTCGCCATCGTTGCCGCCACAGGCGATATCTATTCCGGTAAGACCGTTGTCGTCCGCACTGCAATGGCGCGTGTCAGTATCTTGCATCGTCTTTCGCAATTTGCCACTCTTGCAATCAATTCGTCATTCTTGCATCATATTTCATAACTTTTGCGTTTCCTATTGTAATCTCTGCGTTCAGTTTGATCGTTATTTTTACAAAATATAAAGCAAGAGTGACGAATTATGGTGAATTGCGCTATATACAGTAAAATCCGTTTATAACGGTACTTCGGGAATCAGCCAACATGAGCGGTGCAAGCAATATATCGCCGCTATAAACGAATTTAATCATACTTAGGCCAAGGCGCTTACATGAAAATTGGGATTTGGAGTAGGATCAGATGAGAAAACTATAGGATGGGTTCAAAAATGTTGCCCTGAGCCTGAACCCACGGCGAAAACTCTAACTCAGTTTGATTCAGTTCACCTAAAACTCTTTCACTCAGTCGTCAGAAAGGCCCAAATTGAGCGAGATCGGACTTACTTTCGAAAGTTGTTTCTCAGATGCAAAAATGACACTTTCCATATGGCCAATATCCTGCGCTGGAATTATCTTATACGCATCACTTGAATCAATTCATGGCTTTGATCACTGATTTTTCAGGCCTCTGGTATCCGATCGTTATTGCTTCAGTGAGTTTCGTGGTTGGACT